>CM067305.1:41924431-42053900 GCA_034231615.1 Meghimatium bilineatum | reverse complement strand
CTGAGTGCATGCAGGGCTCGTTCAGTAAGAGGTTCTGTTAGCCAGGAGCATCGAGACTAGATAAATATAAAAGGTTTACATGGACAAATATAAGTATAAGTCACTGGTTATAGAGGAATACATTAGAATACAATCTGCGTGTAGGAGAGACTAGTGAGGCAAGCCAATTAGCCCTGGTTAGCCCGAATGTGGTTGAAGCTGTTTTGTTTTTCTTCTTAGCACTTCAAAAACACGGTTTTGTCGATTTTACAATAATATATTCTTTGAAACTTCTTTACTACCCCTATTCATTCCCATACAAGCTTCATGTTTTTTTTATTTTCCGTTTTGTTTTGGGAGGGCGGATTCTCCCGAACTTTGGTTCATACCAACAAGACTCCAAATCTCAACGGTCTTGAGAAGAAGCCCTTTATATGTTTGCTCGTCTGTAGCAATCGGTGATGATCATACAGCTTACCTGGAATGATGATGACGATGATGATGTCTGTCACGTGTCCTGATACATATATATGCATGTAGAAGGCATAATCAACTATTTTGTGAAGATATTCAATAACATCAATTTTCAGCCATAGGTTCGTTCTTATGTGAAATCAACCTACGAAAATGGATGCTAAATTTTCTTTCTTCTTCGTCAACGTCCTTCTTCAAACTCCCACTGGATCTCTCTTGTAGCAGGACACATTCTCAAACTCCCACTGGATCTCTCTTGTAACAGGACACATTCTCAAACTCCCACTGGATCTCTCTTGTAACAGGACACATTCTCAAACTCCCACTGGATCTCTCTTGTAACAGGACAATGGTCCTGCTAAGTTTCCAGCAGGATGTAATCCAGAGAATAGAAATGCGCTGTCTCGCCGTTTTATATGCGCCAATTGCCCGACACAATCGTTTTCGGCGGAAGTTGTCTTTCAAAAATGAAAGTCATACTGGAGTGGTGCTGTTCACATCATCGTTACGTATTTATTTAGTCGGTCAATAAAAATACGGACAGAAAACTGTATTCCCCCATAGACATCATAGGAGTGGAAAAGGCGTGGACTTTACTTAATGTTGGCTTATTTTTACCACAGAGCCCGTATAACTTCACAGTTTTAATACGACCATAGGATATACTGTAACACAGGCAATAATTTGTAACGATAATAGGTAGCTAACCTCATGATAAACTGATGTTTTGTTGATTGATGGGATGCATATGCTCTCAACCACAGGTGTTCCATCCGAACCAACAATTTCCTGAAAGTCATCAAACAAATCATCTGTTAGAACAAAATTTATATTGAAATAGCTGATACAACGTCCGCATGAAATTTGCAATTTTTGTATGAGTTGACAACTTTCATGTGAGAAAATTCTATCATAGTTAATTAGATAAATTTCACCTGAGAAAATCTTACCATACATAACTTTCAGATGAGATCACACAATAATAGGTACAGAAAATGAGATAACACTATCATAGATAATTTTCACATCAGATAACACGATAAGACGTAACTTTCAAGTGAGATAACACTATCATAGACAGAACTCTTATGAGATAACACGATAATAGGTAACTTTCAAGTGAAATAACACTATCATAGACAACGTTCACGTGAGATAACATAATAACAGGCAATTCTAACGTGAGATAACACTTTCATAGACAACTTTCACATCAGATAAACGATAATAGGTAACTTTAATGTGTGATAACTATATCCTATACAACTTTCACATGAGATAACACAATAATAGGTAACTTTCAAGTGAGATAACACTTAACATAATAGCATGCAATTTTAACGTGAGATAACACTTTTATAGACAACTTTCATACGAGATAACATAACAGCACGCAATTTTAACGTGAGATAACACTTTTTATAGACAACTTTCATACGAGATAACAATAGCAGGCAATTTTAACGTGAGATAACACTATCACAGACAACTTTCACATCAGATAAGACCATAATAGGTAACTTTCAAGTGAGGTAACTCTTCATAGACAACTTTCACATAAGATAACACAATAATAGGTAACTTTCAAGTGAGATAACCTGATCATGGACAACTTTCGTGTGAGGTAATCATATCATATGTATCTTCAAGTGAGATTAAATTTTCATAAGATTTGATAATTATATCATTGATATCATTGGGTGAAATGAATTGTACATAAGTTAAATAACCATAACACAATTATCTACGATTATAACTTTTGCTCAAGATAGATAACTCTATCATAGCTACTTTCCAGCGAAACTTTTACGTAAGATAGAAAACTCTTTCATGGGTATTTTCTAGTGACATACATTTTATGTAAGATATAAAACTCCTATATATGTATTTCGAGTGTTATACATTGGACGTAAGATAGATAACTATTTTCGAGTGACACACATATTACGTAAGATAGATAACTATTTTCGAGCGACACGCATATTACGTAAGATAGATAACTATTTTCGAGTGACAAACATATTACGTAAGATAGATATATTTTTTCGAGTGACACACATATTACGTAAGATAGATAACTTTATTTTCGAGTGACACACATATTACGTAAGATAGATAACTATTTTCGAGTGACACACATATTGCGTAAGATGGATAACCTCGTCAAAAGATTATTAGGGCCTTCCATAAGTTACGTCAACAGTTGTATTTTTTGCCGATTCCCCCCCCCCCCCTCCTCTTTCCGTGGAAACAGATTGTCAAGAATTCAGGGACGACCCACTCTGATTAACCGTACAGAAAAAAATAACTACCCCCTCCCTTTCCATCTCCCACTAAAATTTGTGAAGAAAAAGAACGAAAAATAACTACGTGCTATTTTCCCCGAGATTATTAGAACACATTATCAAATTAAATAATTTAATTAGTATACAAAAAAATGTTTGACGCCTGCTTTTGTCAATCCACCTTGCCCTTGTCAACAACCAACAACTGTCAAAATACACACTTCCACACCCTCCAGTCATTTTTTTCGTTTTTCTTCTTCTTGTCGAAACTCAGGAATTGCGAGCGATTAGCTCTTACTTCCTATGTGCAGCGGGGTGGTTTCTCTGATCTTTCAGTCATATTCACGGATATCCCCATTTTGGATAACGGAGTAAAGGCAAACAAAATATACGTTGAGAATATTATCCCTTCTTTGTTTACATAGATATACTGAACTCAGTTATATCTCCCTTATTAGTTTACATGGATATACAGTAATAATATATATATATCCCTTCTTAGTGTACATGAGTAGACTCAATGGTATCTCCCTTCTTAGTTTACATAGATATAGTAGACCAATTGTATCTCCATCCTTAGTTTACATAGATATAGTAGACCAATTGTATCTCCATCCTTAGTTTACACAGATATAGTAGACCCAATTGTATCTCCATCCTTAGTTTACATAGATATAGTAGACCAATTGTATCTCCATCCTTAGTTTACATAGATATAGTAGACCCAATTGTATCTCCATCCTTAGTTTACATAGATATAGTAGACCAATTGTATCTCCATCCTTAGTTTACATAGATATAGTAGACCCAATTGTATCTCATTTTCTTAGTTTACATAGATATAGTAGACCCAATTGTATCTCCATCCTTAGTTTACATAGATATAGTAGACCCAATTGTATCTCCATCCTTAGTTTACATAGATATAGTAGACCCAATTGTATCTCCGTCCTTAGTTTACATAGATATAGTAGACCCAATTGTATCTCCGTCCTTAGTTTACATAGATATAGTAGACCCAATTGTATCTCATTTTCTTAGTTTACATAGATATAGTAGACCCAATTGCATCTCCGTCCTTAGTTTACATAGATATAGTAGACCCAATTGTATCTCATTTTCTTAGTTTACATAGATATAGTAGACCCAACTGTATCTCATTTTCTTAGTTTACATAGATATAGTAGACCCAATTGTATCTCATTTTCTTAGTTTACATAGATATAGTAGACCCAATTGTATCTCATTTTCTTAGTTTACATAGATATAGTAGGCTCAATATCATCTCCCTACTTATACATAGATATAGGAGTCTCAATTGAAACTCCCTTCTTAGTTTTCGTAGCTATAGTAGACTCAATTGCAACTCCCTTTTTGCCGTATACAACTTAGAAACTGTCACTCGACGACATATTGGTCTATGAAGACCACAGAGACAGTGGGTCATAAACCGTTATGGTATAGAGTTGATAAACACCCCATGTCTGTTGAATAATTGAAATACTGTCACATGTCAGTGAGCCTACTTGAATCAAAGATCTGCACAAACCAGATGTGATAGGCAAAATAGGCGCAAATATCACACCCTTGCTGTAAAATTGTAACACAAAGGAAGAAACGAGGCAAATTTCTTCTGATGTAAAAGTCCTCTTAACCACTCTCAAATAGTTGATCTTGATCACTCTTATTACTTTCGAAATTTCTTCAAACCCTCTAACTTTATAATTTGCCCCCGATGTTATTTCGTGATCAGTGTTGGGTGTTTTTGTTGTTGTTTTTTTCAGTACATTGCATGACAATAGTTTAAGATCACAAGAGTTCTATTTTCAGAGACTGCACACCCTGATACAAGACGGTCTCTTTTTTTAGTCCTATGAGCATATCCAAAACAGCATCAATTATCTTGGCCAATTCAACTTTTCCTGTACTTTTCATTGGTTGGCGAAACAAACTATGCGCAAAGTGACCAATGATCCGTTGCATTAGTTAAGAGAAGTTATGCTGTTTGAAATCTTCGTGCAGGCCAAATCTGGAAAAGGACTTGTCTGATATGACCATATTATAATCTCTCGGTTGTGATCTTTGTTTAAAAAAAATAAAAATAAGTCGATAGTCCATCGTTCTCTAGACACAATGAAATGCTACGGAATGTGAAACTGAGCAACATAATAGTGGCTTGGTGGTTATTACTACATATTTTCTATCTCACACTACGGAAACACATTTTCATCTGAACTTGAATCAACGAGAATCAACCGGGCGGGGTGCAATTTAAAGACAACCCAACACGGAAGTCAGATGTGTCGGACTATTTAAGCATATAAAACATACGATGCAACGTACTTCCGTTCTCTGGAATGCATCATGGTAGGACCATTGCAGTAGGACAATTTTAGTAGGATCAATGTCCTACTATTGTAGTGGGACCAATGTAGTATGACCATTGTCCTTCTACACTACAAGAGAGTTCCAATTGGAATTTGAGAACGACCGAAATAAATTTAATTCAAGCAAGAATTTGTTTACTTGAGTTGCAAGGCGATTAGGTACCGCTGAAACGGACCTGGTTCAATAAGTATATTGATTAAATAATCCAGCGTACTAGATGCTATACCAAATAGAGTCCTCCAAGAAATGTTGTATCGGTAGGACATAGCAGGAGAAAAGGATGATAAGAGGATGATAAATGTTAGTGCCGACATAACATAAGACGGGCATCTTGTAATGATGATGATGCTGATAATGATGACAATAATAATCGCAATAATGATGATGATGATATTCTTGATGGCGGCGATGATGAGAAAACGACTTCGATAAAAAAAATATGTATTATTTTACTAACAAAACTGAAGAGAACAAAACTGAAGCTGACCCCATCACATAAATATATTGCGATATGAAAGCTTGTTTCTAGTGGATGAGCCGTTGTGAACTTTCATTACGTTGATGGATAGCGGATGTGAAGTCGGCAGATATTGTTGTGCGTGCATGTTGTCACGGACAACCAAGCTCTCATGTTCAAATTAACCAATGGAAACTCAGAACTCATCCAGATAATTAGTGTAAGATAGTAAATTACCCAATAACATAAGCACACACATGAGTTGCTTTCAGGCTATTGATTCCGTTATATGACTACGAATGCGAGAAATCCCAATGATGGAGCAATGGCGGATGATTGAAAGAATTGATGAAAAATTCAGAAACGCTGAAACACAAATGTTGAAAAGAAATTATGCAACAATAAAAGCAACAAAAATATATATTAACAATAGTTTCAACATAGAAAATATGTATACATACAGATCTTTTTTATAGAAAGAACAATTATCACATTAAAATAACAGTTGAAAGAAAAAAAAGAAATAGTAATAAACAGTAACAGCAAAGGTCAACAAATATCAGTGAAACAAGTTACATAGTATGAAAAATAAATATAATTTGAGTAATATTCATCAAGCTTCCAATTCAAATTAGTGATGAAATCCTATGATCAGGCCGCTTCAGAAATGGACTTTTAAAAGATCGATACTTCCATCGATTTGTAGTAATCAGGATCGCGCGTGTGCCTTATTTCTAGCATTGCCTGATGTGAGCAGAAGGGTTGACTTCATCATAGTATAATATGCAAACGCGTTGTATAAAACACTGTCAATTTAGAATATGGGTCGCATGAGCTTGAGAGAGTTAGCAGTAAACCCATCCAAATTAAAAAGAGAAACTTGGAATAGGGTAATGAAGATGTGCTAATCACTTGAAACACACATAATAATAGGGCCTACACACACATCGACGTTCCGATCAAAAGTCCTCTATCAATAATATATTTGCAACAAAATAAATGTGACAAGTAACGACAGCACTATTGACGTTCACCTAACGGCTTTACCATTACGACATCGAATATCCACAATGGTAGGTAAGATTAAGCTGTAAACAAACATTTACTGAAGTTCTCTAAACAGTATATGTACATATAGGAGATAGAAAACTGTAATAATAAATATTGTCTGAAACAGTGTTTCTCAACTTGTGAAACCGGGTTCCGGTAAAAACAAAATTGTATAAGGCCAGGACTCGGTCCAAACATATTATATATAGGCAACTAATTTTTCAAATCGTTACTATGTGTCTTTTTACTTGGGGTGTCTTGTCTCTAACCTTCATCTCTCTCTCTCTCTCTCTTTCTCTCTCCCCCTTCCCCCAATTTGTATATTCTTTTAATACTAATAGTTTAAATAAGCATTCACCAATACGACTTTACTTGTCGTACCATTTCAAACTCACCTTGCTCTTATAATTGTCTTGTTCCTAACAGACAGTAACTAGCTGTCTCCTGGTCTCCACAACTACATATAACCCTACTTCACTTCAATGTTGCTCTCTGTGCATGTCACTATTTCAATTCCCCGTCCGTGCATGTCGTTATTTCAATTTCCCCCTATGTACATGTTTCTATTTCAATTTCCCCTCTGCGCATGTTCCTATTTCATGTTCCCTTCGTTGCATGCCCCTATGTCATCTTCCCCTCTGTACATGTCTATATGTCAATTTCCCATCTTTGCATGTCCATATTTCATCGTCTCTGTTTAAAGTCCCTATGCTTTCATAATTTACTTTTCCCTGTGATAAAAACCTTCAATCTCGTATTTTTTTCCCCAGTTCCCGTGCATGTTATTTTTCCATGACTAATTTTACAGGAGATGGCAGCTAAAACAAGCAAACAGATAATCGGAAGACCTCATCAAGTCTGTCAATATTAACAATGGTCGCATATTGAACCTAATCAAAATTGAGAGAATGTCTGATTGAATGAGTAAAGAAAGAGGTAGAGAGATGGAAGCGTATAATGAGCAAATACCATTATCAGTTTGTTATCTTTCAGACTTTAAAAAAATATTTTATGTGTTTCTTCTTCATGGTTGTGGATATGATGCTACTTTCTTAGGGGGGGGGGGGGGGGAAAGAGGGGAAGGTTAAGAGAATATCGATTATATTATATAAATGTGAATGACTATGTGTGGTTTAAATGTGTGATCTGTCGGACCGTGTACTATATGTATGTGTGGTCTGTCGGACCGTGTACTATATGTATGTGTGGTCTGTCGGACGGTATGTTATATGTACGTGTGGTCTGTCGGACCGTGTACTATATGTATGTGTGGTCTGTCGGATCGTGTGCTATATGTATGTGTGGTCTGTCGGACCGTGTACTATATGTATGTGTGGTCTGTCTGTCCGTGTACTATATGTATGTGTGATCTGTCGGACGGTATATTATATGTACGTGTGGTCTGTCGGACCGTGTACTATATGTATGTGTGGTCTGTCGGATCGTGTGCTATATGTATGTGTGGTATGTCGGACCGTGTACTATATGTATGTGTGGTCTGTCGGACCGTTTGTTATATGTATGTGTACGACTAGTCTGACGGTGTGTTTAATGTATGTGTGGTCTGTCGGACCGTATTTGATATGTATGTCTGGTTTGTCGGCCGTATGTGATATGTATGTGTTGTATGTCGGCTCATATGTGATATGTATATGTGGTCTGTCGGACCGTATGTTATATGTATGTGTGGTCTTTCATACCGTGTGCTATATGTATGTGTGGTCTGTCGGACCGTGTATTATATGTATGTGTGGTCTGTCGGACCGTGTGCTAGATTTATGTGTGGTCTGTCGGACGGTAAGTTATATGTATGCGTGGTCTGTCGGACCGTGTACTATATGTATGTGTGGTCTGTCGGATCGTGTGCTATATGTACGTGTGGTATGTCGGACCGTGTACTATATGTATGTGTGGTCTGTCGGACCGTGTACTATATGTATGTGTGGTCTGTCGGACCGTGTACTAGATGTATGTGTGGTCTGTCGGACCGTGTACTAGATGTATGTGTGGTCTGTCGGACCGTTTGTTATATGTATGTATGTGTATGACTAGTCTGACGGTATGTTTTATGTATGTGTGGTCTGCCGGACCGTATTTGATATGTATGTGTGGTTTGTCGGACCGTATGTGATATGTATGTGCTGTTTGTCGGACCATATTTGATATGTATGTGTGGTCTGTCGGACCATATGTGATATGTATGTGTGGTCTGTCGGATGGTGTGTGATATGTATGTGTGGTCTGTCGGACCATATGTTATATGTGTGTGTATAGTCTGTCCGACCGTGTGTGATATGTATGTGCAAACCGGCAAGGGTGTGGGGTTATACAATTCATCTCCAGCGCCGTTTGTGTAGTTCTTCATCCGCTGAAGTTTGTTTAATTCTACATTTGTGGTATTAACATACCATTACAATCCTTCTCCTAAATAATACTATGAAAATATTGACTGATCACTAAAACCACATAACACATCACGATGTAAATGTCGACTGATTAATAGAACGTCAACAGTCTTATGTGAAAAGTCGTCAGATCACTACACTCTATACTCTGTTCACATTAAGAGTGAAGTGGGTTAGCTTCTGATTGGTTGTTGGACGCAGAACGCATTATAATCATTACACTCGATTGTTAAGTCCCGAATAATATTGTTTATACATTTCGTTTTTAAATGGTTTTTTTTTAATGTTTAAATATTGTTTTTAGTTGTTTTCAAATGTGTTAAATAATATTGTTTTTACATGTCATCAACTGTTTAAAAATCATATGTTGTCGCGGAGTAATACGCGGGTGTGTTTTGACCCACAAGCTAATCATACGTGATTATTACGTGTAACACACACACATCACTACAGATTTGCTGCACATCATAGATGAATGTAAACTTTATCGACATTGCGAAAGAAAATAACTTTATGGAACATTGTGAAAGACAGTAATGAAGTCCTACCGAATGACGACTAAAACACTACACACTATCACTAACGGATGTAAATATGGTACGTACAACAAAACAAAACACAGAATATAATCATACAAATGACAATACACAGGACAAATTCGACGTTTCGGACCAATAGGCCTTTTTCAAGATACGGACATAACATACAAACATAAAAAAAACCACAAGTAGAAATGAATGCGTATCCGAATGAAATGTGGTAGTTAGATAGATACCGGAAGCATACGAACAGGAAGTACACAAAGACGATAATACAGGTGGAACGAGATGAACAAAACGATGACGTAACAAAGACCAATACCACCGAGAACTAAGCGAAAGAGTGGTCGAAATTGAGTCCAAATGGCTTGATGGTACCCAACTCGAAAATGAGACGATTTTCTAGGGCGTACCTAGATCTATCATCGGTGGTGCAGGATCTGATGGCAGTGACCTGAATGTCAAGGACACCACGGTGGCCAACGCCGTTGAAGTGATTAGCCACAGGAGTGGGTGTTCTGTGTTTGATAGCATGCAGGTGGTTACAGAAGCGGTCGCTCAGTCTAAGGCCAGTCTCACCGATATATTGCTTACCACAGCGTTTACATATGATCACGTAAATAACATTACGGGATTCACATGTAAAGGAATCATCGATGGAGAAACTGGCCTTGGGGAATGAGATGGAGCGCATCTGAACCACATAAGGACATGTGTTACAACGACCACGTGAGCAATGAACTGTACCAAAATGGTCAGGTGCAGAGGACCTGAGGTGGCTGTGGACCAAGATGTCCTTCAGATTTTTATCGCGCTTATAGGCCACCAGTGGTAATTTGTGGAAAGCGTCACGGGTGTCAGAATCAGACTGGAGAAGGGAATAATGTTTAAGCAGGATGCGACGGACAGTCGCGTTATGGGGATGGAAGGTAAGAACCAGTTTAACCCTATCAGAGGAGGAGGAATAACCCTGGGAATTATTCAAGGTATCAAGGCGAGATAGCTGGCGTACACGGAGCCAAGTCAATGAAAGAATGCTGTCAGGGAAGGAGCGTCTACGAAAGAATTCAATCATCTCAGAGGATTTGTCGAGAAAATCGTCGTCATCGCTACATAAGCGACGAAGGCGAAGAAGCTGTGAGTAAGGTAGAGAGTTACGACAGGCGGGAGGATGAGAAGAAGTGTAGAGCAGAAAGTCATGTGCATCAGTGGGTTTGTAGTAGACATGTGCTGAGGTATAGGGGATGAATAGTGACAATGATGTCCAGGAAATGGACAGAGGTGGTGGAAATGGTAAATGTGAATTTAATAGCGGGGTTGAAATTGTTGATGAAGTTGATGAAGCGAGACAGTTCTGATTCTGTCATGTCAGTAATACCTATCCATAATAGAATAATAGAGTAAACAACATAATAAAAAAAAAACACACGACATCTGGAATAAGAAAATCACCCCCTCCCCTTTCTAAAAAAAATATTATTAAAGACATGCCCACACACACACACACACAAAATAAAGAAGATGGCGCATGGAATGGGGACATGACGCGAAATATTACAGAATATGGCACCTGGGATGAAGACATAAACCCAAGGAATAGAATAAATAAACTAATGTAAATGCTAATGAAAACTTAACATGAAGAATATAACACATATATATTGTAGGGTATAACACTTGGATGGTACGAGTAGATGTAAGGCAGGCAGGAAACATGAAATTTAAACCATGATCTATAAACGACAATATGACACACGAAACTTAGAACAATACAAATGCCCTGCAGGACACAACGCCTGGAATGTAGATTATACATGTAATAAAAATCACCAACTCTCTGAATGTGGAGGGCAGCACATATATAATGAAGTACAGATTACTCTACATGTAATTTACGAGCAGCAGGACTCTTAATTAAAAAAACACAAAAAACTGGAATAAATACAATACACTAGGAATGAATGAAACATTGTGACCAGTAATGAAGCGATTAGATATAACGGTGATTAAAAATCGTAGAGGATTTACTTCATTGTACGCAGATTTGCCCATATTATTCCTCCCCTCTCAATGAAGCAACACATCGCGTGCCGAGATTACCACTAATATCATATAACTCTGCCAACTCGAGAGATAATTTTCAGGGATTCTTCAAATGACGTCCATTTTGTAAATACGATATTACGAGTTAGACTCGAACCTGGGACATTTTGAGCACAATGCGAACAGTGTAACATCGTCGCAACGGACATCCCCTCAGTTACAGAAGAGATATAAATTTAGAAACGCTATGATGAAATCTGTTCTGGGTTAGTTTCCAACTGGGATTGTTATGTTATGTTATGTTCTTCCAGGGCCATAGGCGGCGCATAGGGCAGAAACCATAGCTTTCCATTTCTGTCTTTGTGTTGCCAGGCCTTTCAATTCTTGCGTGATGTTTAGGTTCATTGACATGCCTTCTCTATTAATGGTTCTTCGTAGAGTTTCTCTAGGTCTCCCTCTTCTTCTTACTCCGTATGGGATTACACACTGGGATTGGTTTAAATAGTTATACTGTGTGTGATCGTTCTAGTGATGATATGATACAACATTTTATAGCCTCGATGACAGGATGTTATCCGTGATGGTGAACTAGGATGTGCAAGCTATGTAGTCAACAAGGTCAGCAGTCAAATCAGTGGTACAACTGCTGATACTTTTCTCAATATCTTAGCAATTGACTACTGACGGACTACAGAACTTAATTCGTCAATGCATAGGGCCTGCTGAACATCCGAAGTAGTCTCAACAGGAAAGACACACATCACATCTGTTCTCTGAAAATAAGTTCTGATGTGGTAAATGAGTGCTGTGTATAAGAACATGATTTTCTGCTGTTATTGAATGATGGTGACAATAATTATGATGACGACAGTGACCTTGATAATAATGATGATGACATATGACAATATGATGACGATGGTGACCTTGATAATAATGATGATGACTATTATTATAAAATTAATGATGATGTTGGTTTTATAATAATAAAATGATAGTAAATGTGTTATTTTGTGGTTCAATGTATAACACGGATATACTGATCTGGTTATACAGGGATCAGAGACAACGTAAGCGTTGAGTAATTGGAGATCATTGCAGTGGTTGATGGCACAATACTGAAACTAGAAAGGTATGACGCAATAGGGGGCAGTTACTGATTTACTACAGAGAGAAGAAAATCATGCTGGATGTGATTTCGTGCACATACAAAGCATGACAGAAATGGGGATGACCAGTAGTGAGAAAAGAAAGCGTATCCTCTCTGGAAAGATCCGAGGATCGCAAAGTCAACATATGACTGCGACTTTGATTCTGCAAACTCTTGGATGGCTGTTGGAACGGAGAACAACGCGCTTATAGGAATGGCCGTGTGCAATGATTGTAGTTTTTATTTAAGAATCAAGAACGCAATGATAATGATTACATTAATTAGTAACAATATCCTAAAATAGCAA
Source organism: Meghimatium bilineatum (assembly GCA_034231615.1). NCBI lineage: Eukaryota > Metazoa > Mollusca > Gastropoda > Stylommatophora > Philomycidae > Meghimatium > Meghimatium bilineatum. Next base: position 42,040,826 of record CM067305.1, on the reverse strand, counting down.
TGCCCTTCCTGTCGATATTTTGAACTTTATAATATTTGCTCAATGTAAAATCGATGTATTACACCGGAATCAATTTTATATTTTTGTCTTAAATTTATTTGCTTTTATTTATTACAATTGTTAATTTTGTAGCTTATGGTTTTGTCACTTATTGTTCTTATAGTCCATGCCGTGTGGCTATTGTTGTTATGTCTCTCAACAGCTTTCTTTTCGTGTCTTGTTAGTCATTTCCGATACTGATTTTCTCACACGACACAATGCTAGGTTGTCAAGCATCTTTTCTCTTTTTTTTCCTCTACTTCTCTTGTTCTTCATCTTGCAGTTTGTTACACTGTTTTACATTTGTTATCTTCCTATGGTATGTTTAAAAAATGTGGACTACTCTTTCTGATGCTAGTAAGCAGCTCTCCTTTTTAATTATCTTCTTTCAAGATATAGTTGCGCATTTTATTTGTCTATTGTGTTCTAATATTCTTCTATAAAACCACATCTCTGCTGCCTCAATATAATTGTTCCCTATTCTGTTGAGTGTCCAAGATTCACTTCCATACATAAGAATTGGTTCTATATAACTTCCGAGAACTCTCTTTCCCACTCAAGCGCTATACATTATGATTTGTGCACATACTTTCCTTATTTGTGACACATAGACGTAACGGTTATAAAGTCAGAGGCAGACTATGTAAAAGATGGATCACAGAAATGAATGAAGCCACAGGAACAAGCTTACAAACAGCACACAAGAAGGTCATCTCCAGAGAACTCTTCCACCCCTGACGCCGCAAGGCAAACAAGGGCCACAGTGTATATATAGATAGATTTATGTATCTCTTGTTTGTACATTACTGCTACAACTTATACAATATGACAATAAGATAAATCTCACACGTAATGACTACACGTGAACGTGTCCATCAACATTATAAGACATATGGGATAATTGAAAAAACTGCATTTAAAATGACTACTTTGACTTTTCCAGTAACTTTCATTGGTCACTATGCTTTTACTTTGTTTCGACAGACAATGAAAATGACATTTACCAATATTTCATATACTATCGCTGGTCACGGATAAGAGAGCGAACTATAATAATGATGAGTCATCGGGCAGCCCATAAATATTACATAGATGCATAATATTATGGTTATGGCAATAATACTGTTCATCACTATTATATTGTGAATGGAATACAATCAATAATATCACCAGGCTAGCTATCTCTGTGCCCACTGTTCCCAGTATGTCAAATATCAAGTAATCTTTCAATTGGTGCTTTTTTTCATTCTGTTCCCAATAGGGTTGCCACATAGTTCAATATATTCATGGCCAAAATGTTACTAAAAATGGCAAAAAATGATTAAAATCCTAAATTGTGTAAAAAAAACTATTAAAAACATAATAAAATGAGATTGAGTTCGCTGAAATGCGATTAAAAATTCTAATACTAATAACTGCATTTCTCGCGTGTGTTGCCGGGGCCCGAAAGGGGATTAAAGAATAGCACCACCCATTACCTTCCACACATGTCGTAAAAGTCGACTAAGGAGGCTATGGGATGGAGTTAGCTGTCCCATCCCATATAGGGTCAGTGACCCAAAGCCATGCTGAAGTCGAATGTGTCAGGCCGAAAAGCGCAGATCTCGCAGCAATGCTGTAAACCATGATAAATACATTCCTTTCTCCAGACTGCATCCTGCTAATATGCAGGAGTTTTTTGAACGAACGCAGAAGAAGAAGACGAATATAACTACATTTAGAAGATAAAGTTGTATTTTATTATGTATTTTGTGGTTGTGTTTTGACAGCAATAGCAAAAGAAACAGCTATCCTGGCACAAAATACTACTCTGTACTGTTGTGACCAGACTTTTCATATTTTCATTAATGAAACAATAACATATATACAAGTGGATACATTTTTAGAATTGATCAAGTATACACAAAAATGGTCACACATTTTATTGCTGTGACATTTAAAAAAATAGTAAATATATAAATATTATTGCTGATGACATTTTAAAAGTTATAAAATATAAATGTTATTTCTAATGACATTCATAATATCCTAAAATATAAATCTGATTGCTAATCACATTTAAAAAAATGACAAATACAGGAACATTGGCTTCCACTAAAATTAAACATCTAACGAAGTCTAGCGGAGTCAAGAACTCATTTCTCCCTCAATGTGGTAGCACTTTATTTAACATTTGCATAAATAGAAATAATTTTGTTGTCAATGGAGATACTGAATTAAAGTGACAGAACACAATTAATAATATAAACCCAACAAAGATAGAATAGCATTGTCTTATGTGCACTAGTGAATTCACTAGGAAAGCTAGCACAGTGCTAAAAGAGGTGCACAATCCAGTCGATGTCAATACATTTCACAATCCTGGGAAATGAAGCCGCATACAAACTCGTCAAAGCAGGTAGTACATTGCATCTGAGTACATAATATAAAATCTTTCAACTTTATGTTCAATATTCTTAAAAGGCACATTTTTTTCTAAAGTTATTAATTTCATATCTACTGCTTGTGTCGATTTCCAGCTTTAGCATTCATATGTCAATACAGGTAGTATGCACGCATTGAACATTCTAATTCTGGTACGTTTGTTAAATTCTTGTGAGCGACATACATTTAATAACATGTTAAATGCACTCACTGCCATAGCTATACCGGTTGACGTATGTTTTGCATTACCATATTCTGATAACTTGTTCTCCAGATTGTTGAAGGTTTTAACTTTCTCTAGCACGTGATCGCTAAGTTTGACATTAGTTATTTTATTTGTATAATTCATTATTTTTGTTTTACGTGAGTTGGTGGTTAGACTTGATATTGTGATTAATGTTTAGCTACGATAATACATTCGAGTTATTTTATACTTGATTTGTTCAGTTAGCGTTGAAGTAAGAAGAACATACTAAGGGAAAAAAAACGTTTCTTTCACATTTTCATCTTTTACGTGTATTACTACGTTTGTATCAATGTATACTGATGCAGACAGTTTCTGTTGATTTTGTTCATCTCCATGTTCCAATGTTCTACTTAAGAAAAACGTTTCTATTCACAAGTTGAGGCGTGTAGAGAATAGTGTGCTTTGTTACCCCCGCCCCACCCCCGACACTCTATCAAAGATATAGTAATGAAAAGATAAAGCTCCAGTGTCGGGAAACAACCCGTAAATGGAAATTGGGGGGGGGGGAGATGGCGGTGGGGTTGGGAATAATGCATACAATATATTTACACTAAATTTTTAAGATTTTATTTTCTAAAAACTTTTCTGGTATTTTTCTTCATTAGGTTATGCTCAAACATACGAGGTTTGTTAACTCGAAAAATTCCCAGCTCCCATAATATTTACAGTTTATCAGTCACTTGAATACAAACACAACACACTCCAAAGTGCCGGCTGTGCACTCATCTTTAGGAAACTGTCAAACACCACCTTTTTCATTGTTCAGCGGTGGATGATGCCAGGAACTGCTTCTCTCACCGAGGCCATATAAATGGAATACCTTATATGGAACAAATAACACCTCACAAACACATGTATATATCATACACTTGCATTGACTCTAAAGGCATGAGCCAAATGACCGCTTGACCAGCAACCAACCGACCGACTAGGAGAAGGTGTACAGACTTCACTTCCGTGTTTTTTAAAAATATATCTTTTTATAAATCTATCACTATTTTTTAAAAATATGTAATATATTTAAATTTCGATTTCATCACAAAATAAAGCAAATAATGCAGAACATACCAAAATTTAAAATACATTACATAGAACACACACAGTAAAGGAAATCACCCAAAACCATATTTCTAGATACAATGAGATATATAACGAGTCAGATATAGTGGCTGTCACAGAAATAATCACAGAATTGCACGATTTTAAACAATTGACACAGAAAACAAGTATTTCTCTAGGACAATTAGAATAGACAATAAAGTACTTCTCTAGGAGAATTAGCATAGACAATAAAGTACTTCTCTAGGACAATTTGAATAGACAATAAAGTACTTCTCTAGGAGAATTTGAACACTGATCTCACGCAGCGTCATTTATCTTGACACTTACGACTTTTCCTGTGCTTTTCATTAGCAGACGACAACGCTAGCAACAGGCAAGATTAGTGGCACTGTGTCAGATCAGCAAGGACAATTATGGAGAGAGAAGGCTTGTATGTGAACTTCCGGCTATTTTTAGTTACAGTCGCCTCATTCTGTGAGGCTCGGTTCTGTGTGTAAGACCATGTCCAGAACAGACAGCAAAGTAAAGTGTGCAGAATTACTTATAACGTTACTCGTTCAGAGAATCAATCAATCAATAAGCCCGTAACCCTTCAGGGTCACATTGGAGTACCACATTGGGGTAGGGGTACCACATTGGATGCATCAGCACACAGTTCTCCAACGATTTCTATCCTCAGCGATGCGGATGAGTGGAAATATCTTGTCCTGTCCATTCATTCATGGTGTCTGTCCATTCTATGGCGCTCGTTCAGAGAATATCACACAGTGAATCACCCAGAAAAAGTAGAAGAGACGAACAATGAGAATGAGGACGTACTGTAGAGAAGTACAGAGCGTGCATTTATTGTTTGAAAAGAACACGAGTACAGACAAACTTGTAAAGAAAGCGCACAATAATAGTTTACCAACGTGACAGATGTGAAGGATGGTTGAAATTGAAAATCCATACACGGAATTATAACTAACAATAAACACGAGCGAACGAAATAGTCAAATGAGATGGGATATATTCTTCATAATCTTAGACAAAACTGAGATTAAGACTAGTAACCAAACACTTTCATCCACTTCAAGTCCTTTTAACACGTTATTACGAAAATTCACAAGTCCCTGCTAAAATATAGCCAAGAACATCAACTTACCGTAATCAATAATAAGCCTGAGTCGCGGCCCTTACAATCGTTTCCATAACAACACGTAACAATGTTTCAATCTTCAAATTCCTTTGTTTTATTTTTTTTTTAATTTTTTATTAAGTCGAAGTGCTGGAGATTGCACTTAAATCTCTTCACAGATACATTTAAGTAGCTTTAGAGAAAACTTGGGAACGGAAGACATATCGTGTCTTGAATAATAACGGACTGCGAAAGACTACTAGTGTTTCGCAAATAATTGTAACATTTTCCTCATTGTTCTTATCGAATATTATTGTGAAACAAATTACTATGTAATCATACATTATTAGGTATACTGCCGCTAGCAAAATCATATTTCAAAGTTAAAGTGTGGACAAAGCGCATTTGTTTAATTTAAACTTGTATTCCATCGTCTAATCTTCTAGTTAATTCTCTAGGTCTGGGCTTTCTATTTTGTCTCTATGCCAAGTTTATGCATTCATGTCTAATTTTTATGTCAAAACTTTACGTCTATATCCAATCTATGATAACATCTCAATATTTGATTTCTGTGAGAAATTATTTACTTCGGCGTCTAACGCCTATATCTAGTCACTATATCTAGTGTATACCCTTTCTCTCTATATCTGGTCTATGTCTAGTGTATATGATTTCTCTCTACATATGGTGTATATTTAAATGTCTATTCTTTCTCTCTATATCTGGTCTTTATGTTTATCTCTCTATCTAGAATCTATGCATGTTCTCTGTGTCTGATCTACATGTATGATTTCTATATCTAGTACATATGCATGGTGTGTCTATAGTGTATATGTCTTCCCTCTATGTCTACTCCCTATATATATATACACACACACACACACACATATATATATATAATCTCTTTATCTAGTATTTATGCCCGCTCTCTGTGGCTTATGTTTCTAATATCTATGCCAGCTTACTATGGTTTTTATAACTAGTATCTATACCAGCTTTTATGCTATTTATTGTTTATATATCTAGTATATAAACCATAGTAAGCCTATATATGCCTGCCACCTATGGTTTCTATAACTAGAATCTATGCTTGCTAATTATGGTTTCTATAAATAGTGCCTGTGCCCGCCATTTATGTTTTTTATATTTAGTTTATATGCCTCCAAACTTTATTTCTTTATCTAGTTTACACGGCCACTATCTATGGTTTCTATATCTAGTATCTGTCTGCTATCTATTGTTTATATATCTAGTGTATTTGTCTGATATATATGGTTTCTATATCCAGTATTTATGCCCGAAAGCTGTAGTTTCTATTTCTAGAATTTATGCCTGCAAGCTATAGTATCTGTTTCTAGAATTTATGCCTGCAAGCTATAGTATAGCTATAGTCATTTTGATCCTCTATAAGACTGAACAGCCAACACCATTGTCAAAACTTCCTTAGACGTCTTTTACGACATGATTGACAGGTTACAATATTGCTCCCCTTTAGAGCGTCGATAACACAGGGTCGATGTCAATTCTGGCTCATCGCATCCAGTTAGAATTTACAGCTAGGTCCGAAGTGGCTAAAATACAGACCACAAAGATTTTTTTTTTACAGACCTGAAAGGCTGGTTTCAAATGATTGCTTGCATTGTTCCGTGAGTGAGCTCACATGCGACGTTTGCTACAATTTTTACTCTAAATTAATCTTTAAATGATTAAGAAAACACTTATTTACCTTTCGGCCACAAGAAAATAGATTAATCTATAAACAGATCAATCCGTCCTACTTAACCAAAAAAGATTGCCCACGTGTGAGCTAGATCGACCATGTCAACTACTACTTCCTTTAACCATGACGACATAACCTCTGTGGAAAAGCTAGCTTTTTAACATCTAAATTAAGCTTGAGAAAACTTATCCAACTATGCGTTAATTTGTGTACTTCCCGGTCGTCGTACTTTATGAAAGACTGGGGCATGGCGTGCATTAATCCAAACAATGTCATTAATGCTCTCCCACATCTGAAACGCTATGGTATAAAGTGCGGACATGGTTGAGTTTAGGACATTTGGAAGGAAGTTTCAAGGAAGTGAACGTTGAGGAAGTCTGGTACAGTCAGTAAAGTAAAGCGGACAGTCACCTTAATTACAACATTAAATCTATACCCACAAGCAGACCTCGTCACGTGCACGGGTTAACTAAATATTCGCGGGTTAATACATAGACATTTCCATTAGTTAAATTTCTTTTTCAGCAGGAAGATTGATTATATCATTAAAATAATGATCAGAAAGTCATTATGTTTTGGTAGAGATGGCTGAAAAACTCTACGTCTCACAACGTAAACATGAATCGACTATTTACGTAAACTAATTTCCTTTCGGTTGAAGTCCCCTAGTCATTGCTTTTGGCGCTTCCGCCCTGACAGGTCGCCCCTGTCGATTAAGTCTAGATTAGGAGCTGCATATAAAATTGAGCATTTGTTTAAATGACATGGGTCTTGTATGTCTTTCGGTGCACAGTTATATATAAATATTGAACCGCAGCGAAAAATTTTCTTTGTGTCGGGAATTAATGTTCTTTATTTGATGTTTTGTCATTGTTTACCTTTCTATATTTGTGTTCAACTATTTTCAAATCTCGTCCTCTATTCGCTTTTCGCCCTTTTTCAGAACAATTCGCTTCCTACATTCTGCTGGTCTTTGTAATGAGTCGCCTATTTCCTTAAGCCCTTTTTCATAGGATCTCTTTTTCTCTCTAACCAATCTATTCCAATCTCTACAGATACAGGGTTAGTTATATCCACCAACTCTTTATTTCTGATCAAAGCAGATTATTTCACACTTATTTTCACCATCAAACCTACAACCCTCCAAGTCTGGTCTTGATTTCTTTCTTAGATCTTCTATCGTGGCTCATATAATGCCATAACTATTACAAGTAATTAGATTCTAGTTTTTGTCCATTCATCCACAATATTAACAGGAGTCTGGTTACCATCTATGTTTGCTATTATATTGTTTTTGTCTATGTTAATTAATTTTCATGCCACAACTTTTCCAAGTTTCTCTAAGTTATCAAACAAGCTCCTGAAGCCTCATCCCGCGTTAATGGAATCTTCAAACCGCAAATTGCATAGAAGGCGACTACACATTGAAATTGTTTGGTGAATCTATAATGTCTGTTGATTCGCAGCACTCACGCTTCAAGAATATATTCAAAAACACTGGTGATAACATGCATGCTTGAAGAATTACTGCAGCTGCTGTGAAAAATGTCACCAATATCACCGTTAATTAGAACCCCACTCGTTGCTATTTTTTATTGTGCTTCAGTAACTTATGTTATGATTCCGTCAACATTATTGACACATCTATTTTTAAAGTGTAGATTTCAGATTGACCACTTTTGTTGTTCTCCATGCAGATCGGTCACATTCTGAGAATGGCTGGGGGTATTGAAGTCGATGAAGAGGTTTAATCTGACAAGAATATACGTAATATGTGTGCCAGGACATGTCGTTGTCCGAGGAAATGAACGCGCAGACAGTACGGCGATCATGTGCGCCGGACAAGCAATGGACCGAGTTGATGCTCTGAATGCTTTTAGGGAGATAGAACGAGTGACATATGTAACAAATGTGTATGAATCTGCAACCCTGAGCAGAATACACAGATATATAAAGAGAGTTGTCTCATTAAAAAAATGTGTGTTTAGGTAACCAGAGGAGACAGGTAAGTCAACACAAAGTAGGTATGTGCAGTGGCTACACGCTGAGATGAATATTTTGAGGAGGAGATCCGAAAACATATGGACCGATGGTTAGATGTGCAGTTACGATGATCTTTCGAATAACTATTGTGTGCATGTCTGATATTGAATGAAATGTGTGATGCCGGTAGTGTGTTGGTGCATGTTTGATGTGTTTTATGTAAGGACTGTGTAATGTGGAATGTAGCAACTTAACAGGAGAGGCTGGCTATATCAACACAGGCAGATCGAATACGATTTTCAACAGAAGAGACTGACTAGATCTAAACGAGAAAATCGAATCCATCAACAGGAAAGAGTGGCTAGAACAACACGGAAAGATCGAATACCATCTTCAATAGGAGAGACTGACTAGATCAACACGGGAAGATCGAATCGACCACTAGGAGCTACTGGCTAGATCACCACGGACAGGTCGAATACCATCTTCAGAAGGAGAGACTGGCTAGATAAACACTGCACCGGCAGATCGAATACCTTCTTCAAGAGGAGATAGGTAAATATGGGCAGATCGAATACCTTCTAGAGGAGATAGGTAAATATGGGCAGATCGAATACCTTCTAGAGGAGATAGGTAAATATGTGCAGATCGAATACCATTTTTAGTGATCATCTCATGTCTACCTGTCTAGAACCTCTGAAGCCAACATATAGCATATCAATATATAGTATACAGAAATGTGCGAAATGTGGTCCAGGAGGGCAAATAAAGGCATGGACAAACAACATCAAGGAATGGACAGGAAAAGATATTTCCACACGCATTAGCATCACTGAGGATATAAATCGCTGGAGGACTCTGTGTGCTAAAGCATCCAATGTGATGCCCTTACGACCTGAAGGGTTACGGGTGTATTGATTGATTGATGATACACAAAGCTAGAATAGATTCGGCAATCATGTAGTGGGCCGTAGGAACATAAATACGAAAGTAAATATTGCCAATCAGTAAATGTTTGTTACAAAAGGCTACTGCTATAATAAAGCAGTGATAGAAAAAACACTATATTAAACATTTTAAACATTAATTATTGTTTATATAATATGTGTTTTCTTATTATTATATTTCTGTTACGACGAAGATCTTTCCATTTTTGTTCTTATGTTCTTTTTTTAAATATTTTACTATAATTGTAGATCCAATTACTAGGGGTAGTCTTCTGTAACACGTATTTACTCATTTACAATATTTACTATAGGCTTATCAGCAATCTTAAGTGATCACCCTATAACTAACCTGCACAAGTACTTTTGAAACAACCATACCAGAAATTCTAGAAAGTTTGTACAAGAAAATGTAACTGAATTTCAAAGCCTTGATGTAACATACGATCATCACCACAAGTGAAAGATGAACAATTTCTGCGTTCAAATGTATATATGTGCGTGAGTGCATAAGTACGTGATAAAGTACGCATACATGTATCTATAAACACACTTGAGTATATGAATGTTCGCGTGTACGCGAGACACATAATTAATAAACAGTGCAGCGACATTACTTGTGTAAGATACTTCACAAATTCATTCCTGAGATATAACAACGTTATTGAATAACAAGTGATAACAAGTATGCTTGAATACCGTACGAAATTGCTTTTTAGATCGCAGTAATGAAAGAATTATATGTCGTTCTGCATCTAAGCTCCGTTCAGGAACTGTCCATCCGGCCTTGTAGAGTGTTATTTCATCATTCTATTTTTGGGACCAGCTATCAAATCTAGGAATCCCAGAAATTCTACATTTGGTTATACACAACAGCAACCCTCATCCACGCCTCGGTTAGTGGATCATGCTACCGAAGTTCACATAAGAAATATTGAGTAGTTGAGTTAAATGCGTTCAGAGCACGTCAGGTCAGGGAGGGTAAAAACTGACATGGATGCAAACAAGAAATATACAAACAAAATAAATATCACATAGGTTCCTATTAACAGTTTAGAGGGCTAGGATTTTTTCAAACTAAGAGGGAGCCTGTCCATAAATTACGTCATCAAATAGGTGAGGAATGGGATCCAAAACAGTTTTACAGTTGTTGATGAGGGGGAAAGCGGAGTTTGACAAAAGTTGAATTCAACAAAACATTTTTTACACAACAATTGAATTATTTGACTTTGAAAGCAATGTTATAAAATTCTCGAACAAGTATAATGTTGCGTTTGCTCACTTTTTCATCTAACAAATTTGTGTGTGTACAATTTTATGACAATATTAAGCAGGGAAGATCTCTGAATTCTCGACAAGTTGTTGACAAGAGTAGGAGGCAGGGCCGGATACTTGATAAGGCCCTAAGCTATTTGAGATATGGGGCCCTTTATACGTCTACTATACGTAATATATGACAGTTGCTCACTTGGACAACGTTTTTGGGGGCCCCAATAAATTGGGAGCCCTAAGCTATAGCTTGTGTAGCTTATACGTAAATCTTGCACTGGTAGGAGGGGGTCAAAAATTTATAAAGATTGTAGTAATTTATGGACAATCCCATGAATGTCACGAATACTACCTCATTCTGTCAGTGATTTCACAAAATATCAAAACTGTTGTCACATGACATCGATTTGTCATAACATCTATCACTCAATCTCCTGCCTAGATTGTTTTGTACACTGTTCGTTTTGAACCTTCACCTTCGGTTCTATATGTTTTATCCCGCTCTATCTCTCCATCAGTTACCTCTTCTTGTACTACCTAGCTCTCTATCATACATCTCACTACTTTCAACCCCCCCCCCCTCTTTCTCTTTTACTTTCTACCTCTCCTTTTCCTACATTTCTACCCACCTTTTGTTTGTACTAGTGTTTCTCAAAGTGTGCCATATGCCCCACTCAGTGTGTCAAAGAATTTACCAAAAAACCACAAAGAAAAAAAAATGGACATTGGAGGGTCACAGGGCCGTCACGTGGGACACAGGAAAGTAATTATTTGAATGCTATATCTAGCACGACATAAAATAATAACTTCAAGAAAAAGAGCAAACATCTTTTGTAATGAATAAGTTCATTTATAAGATTCCCAAGGGAGAAAATAGGGATGAAATGTTGTACCGCAATGTTGTCACTCTATCCATAAATGTTGCCACTGTGACCCGAAATGTTGCCACTGCATGAGAAAAGTTGAGAACCATTTCTCAATACCTCCAAATTATTCTATCTCTCGAAAGGACAAAACTCTCGGTGAAGTGAGTGCCTATCTTACACTACAGAATGTCAATAATCGATCTAGTGGGGGCGAAGAAATCCAGTTTTCTCCTCTTAATTTCGTCTGGAGGCTCTGTACTTTTACCAGAGACTGCTTTTATTGTTGGTATCTGACGACGATTTTCATTTTATTTAGGCAAGAAGTGGGCAACCTTTCGTTTTAGCAGGTCAGGTTGGGAGTTTTTTTACGTATGGGAAGTTGTTCTTGTTCTGTAGCCAGTGTATCTAGTACATATTTACATCAGTCTGTCGGATCAGTAAAAATGGTTTTCGTGAGATGCGGATTATGTCAGCAGAATATTATTTCCCAACCCCGATTTTAACCTAGTCATTTGTGTTAAAATAATTATTTTTACAACGGGCACTCTCAGCAATAGATCAACGTTGTACTCTGCAAGTTATTGAAGCAATGTGATTGGTGTTTTTTCTCTCCTAGTTATTGAAGCAATGTGATTGGTGTTTTTTTTTCTCCTTGTTATTGAAGCAATGTGATTGGTGTTTTTTTCTCCTTGTTATTGAAGCAATGTGATTGGTGTTTTTTTTCTCCTTGTTATTGAAGCAATGTGATTGGTGTTTTTTTTTCTCCTTGTTATTGAAGCAATGTGATTTGTGTTTTTTTTCTCCTTGTTATTGAAGCAATGTGATTGGTGTTTTTTTTCTCCTTGTTATTGAAGCAATGTGATTGGTGTTTTTTTTCTCCTTGTTATTGAAGCAATGTGATTTGTGTTTTTTCTCCTTGTTATTGAAGCAATGTGATTGGTGTATTTTTCTCCTTGTTATTGAAGCAATGTGATTGGTGTTTTTTCTCTCCTAGTTATTGAAGCTTGTGATTGGTGTTTTTTTTCTCTCCATGTTATTGAAGCTTGTGATTTGTGTTTTTTCTCCTTGTTATTGAAGATTGTGATTGGTGTTTTTTTCTCAAATGTTATTGAAGCTTGTGATTGGTGTTTTTTTCTCCTTGTTATTGAAGCTTGTGATTGGTGTTTTTTTCTCCTCGTTATTGAAGCTTGTGATTGGTGTTTTTTTCTCCTCGTTATTAAAGCTTGTGATTGGTGTTTTTTTCTCCTCGATATTGAAGCTTGTGATTGGTGTTTTTCTCTCCTTGTTATTGAAGCTTGTGATTGGTGTTTTTCTCTCCTTGTTATTGAAGCTTGTGATTGGTGTTTTTTTTTCTCCATGTTATTGAAGCTTGTGATTGGTGTTTTTTTCTCCATGTTATTGAAGCTTGTGATTGGTGTTTTTTCTCCATGTTATTGAAGCTTGAGATTGGTGTTTTTTTCTCCATGTTATTGAAGCTTGTGATTGGTGTTTTTTTCTCCATGTTATTGAAGCTTGTGATTGGTGTTTTTTCTCCATGTTATTGAAGCTTGAGATTGGTGTTTTTTTCTCCATGTTATTAAAGCTTGTGATTGGTGTTTTTTTCTCCTTGTTATTGAAGATTGTGATTGGTGTTTTTTTTTCTCAAATGTTATTGAAGCTTGTGATTGGTGTTTTTCTCTCCTTGTTATTGAAGCTTATGATTGGCGTTTTTTCTCCATGTTATTGAAGCTTGTGATTGGTGTTTTTTTCTCCATGTTATTGAAGCTTGTGATTGGTGTTTTTTTCTCCTTGTTATTGAAGCTTGTGATTTGTGTTTTTTTCTCCATGTTATTGAAGCTTGTGATTGGTGTTTTTTTCTCCATGTTATTGAGACTTATGAGTCAAAATATCAACACTTACTTCACCTTTTCTTGTTTCCGGTCATTGGTTTATCAGCTAACTTTTAATTGCTAATGAATATATAACATATATAGCTTCATGAAAATGAATTTATTTTACATTTTCTTTAGAACTATACATTTCAATAAATTGATCTTACAGCCAGAAGTGACTTTGAAGATCAATTTCAATCGCTTAAACACAAAGTGACACCAATAAAAAGATGAATAAAATGATTTATTAACGTCCTGAGACATAACAGTATTACTGCACATTAAGTGAACAAACAGATCAGCATTCAATTCTGCGACGTCTAGAAGCAAACACTAAGAAATAAAAATACAGTACCCGTTGCTCAAACTCCGGATCTTTAGATAAAAGGATAAGATATGGTATTTACGATATCACAAATGTTGGTTGCAAACAAAGACATTACTGGAAGTTCCTTTCGTTACTAGTACTTACGTAGAAAGGTAACGTAGTCTTGTCTTACTGGACGACGACTAACACACTATCGATGTCGAATGCTGACTTGAAAGAATACACACAGCAGTTCACAATCATACAAATAAATGTACACAGGACATAACCGACGTTTCGACCAAAATGTCCGTATCAAGATGACAAGCACATAACATCAAAAGACGACGAGTAGGAATGACACAACGACACACTAACGTGTCGGAGCGAAATATGGATACGAGATTCCGGAAAGATAGGAACAAAAAATACATAAACATGTAAATACATGTGGAAACGAAACAAACAAAAAGATGACTACAATGACGGAATAAAATAACTAAAGACAAATACCACGCCGACCGAGAACTAAACAAAGAGTGGTCGGATTTAAGTACAAAAGCCTTAAGGGTACCAAACTCAAAAATGAAAGGATCTTAAAGAGCGTACCAAGATTTATTATCAGTGGTGCATGGTCTAATGGCAGTGACCTGAATATCAAGAATATTTATATTACTATACGTTTTGATGAGTTTTTGACCTATTATTTGTGAATTGTAAACTTTCAGGAGATAATTGTGATAAGTTTGTGACCTTTTATTCATGAATTGTAAAAGTTTGGGAGACAAGTGTGATAAGTTTGTAAGATTTTTTTGGTGAAATGTAAACTTTCGAGACATAATTGTGATAGGTTTGTAAGCTTCTATTCGTGAAAATGTAAACGTTCGGGGGATAATTAGAAACAGAATACCTAGAATTGTAAGAGAACTCCCACCAATGTTTGTGTTTACAAACAACCCTTGCCGTGACTTCAAAAACAACATCACATTGTTTTATCTTCTATTTATGGGTGCAAAGGGTCTCGCATTGCTCTCGTGCAGACCCAGGTTTAGCAGATAACCAAGATCATAAAAGTAGATCATTGTGGTGTACCAAAGAAAAAGAAATACAGCTGCTCTTGCAGTATTCCTAATACTTTTAGGCTCGTGTCCGTGGATGTGGATGGTGTAGATGGAATAAGAAATGCCTGCAGAGAGACAGAAAATATCTCCGAAACCTCTACGCCATTACATCCAACATATACAAGGCAAATGTGCATTTCGACTAGGCCGTCGTAAAAAGCATAAACATTGGAGAGGCGACCAATGTCAATATCCCTAACATGCTGTGATCTTACGACTACACGCCGAATCTTGAAAAGGTATACACAGGCTAGCGGGCAGCGTAGTGTAGGTGAGTCAATTCAGTGGCAATAGAGCTACAATGGTCCAGCACGAGACCGATTGGCGTAAGTGCTGTTCATGCTCAAGAACACACAGAAGCCCACATGTCCCATCACACTTGACCCCATTCAAAGCAGGAGTCATGACTCAGGTACTGGACACGCCAACTTAAACATGCACTCATCGGTATGGAAGAGAGCTTTGAATACAGCTTCCCATTGCACACAGGACAAGCACTGAACAAATGTTGGAGAGCGCATTGTTCAAATGTCTGACAGAAGCAGTGTTGAGACTCGGAATCTGGACACTCGGGACAACGTAGAGAGGGCACAAGTCTCTAACGGCACTGCAAACATAGCCCAACTCGACTATAGGCCGTTGCCCAACACGGCTCATACAGAGAGAATTGGGTTCAATACCCAAGAGCCCACTGCGAAGCTCCTCGTCCGAGATTTGTATTTTACCTTCCTCTTTGGGCAATATACGCAATAGCGAAGAGTCATAATACTCATAATACCTCGTCTGGCAATGGATTGGAAGGCCATCTCAAGCGGATGAGGTGAGTGCGTGAGAAATGCACAGGTCAAATACCAGACCACCTACGTGTTTTGCAAAGCAGCACCTCGTCTAGGAAGGTGTATCAATCCTGAGTCTAATTCAACCGTCGCCGTTACCTAACACGCACGGCTCATACGGAAGAATTTAGGTATGGGACCTAGGGACACAAAGGGTGGTAATGGAATGATATTCCTACACGAGGAACAGCTCAATGGCTACGGAGCGCTTCGTCAGAGGATAAACAAGCAATAGGTTACCCAAGAAAACTCTCAGCTCGTTTCGTAACATGCGCCCTCCCTGAGTAGAAGGCTCCTCCAATAGGCATTGCACCAAGCCGAAAGGTAAAGTCTCATGGGTATGAAAGCTCAGAAACCTCCCCACTGCACATAGGAAGTAAGAGCTAATCGCTCTAATTCCTGGGTTTCTCAAACAAACAAACAAACATCTTCTATCTACGCCAGTGCTTAATGTTGTCTCTTGTTACGATATTATCCAACAGTAATTGTGTCTCTTGTCACAATATGCTCCAACCTCAATGTTGTCTGTTGTCATAATATCATCAATCTTCTTCTTCTTCTGCGTTCGTTCTCAAACTCCTGCAGATTAGCAGGATGTAGTCCGGAGAACGTAATGCGTTGTGTCATGGTTTACAGCATTGCTGCGATATCTGCGCTTTCGGCCTGACACATCCGACTTCAGCATGGCTTTGGTTCACTGACCCTATATGGGATGAGACAGCCAACACCATCCCATAACCTCCTTAGTCGCCTTTTACGACATGCGTGGAAGGTAAACAGTGTTGCTATTCTTTGCTCCCCTTTCGGGCCCCGGCAACACACGGGCGTCATCCAATCTAATGTTATATGTTGTCACAAAATGCTTCAACCGTAATCTTGTCTGATGTTACGATATGCTCCAACCGTAATTGTATCTGTTGCCACTTCATATTCCAACTCTCCAACATTAATTTCTCAAGACATCCAACAACAACGATGATTTAGTTTTCTTACGATGTACATTAGAATTGTGTTCAGCCTTTCTTGCAGAGCATACAGTCATATTATTCTGTGGATGTAAGTCATAATTTCGGTTCCCAAATATGCGATGACTGCAACTCGGGAAATTAGTTAACGCTTAGACTTCGAGATGTCAATGGCAACTATGGCAAGATTGAATATGATTGGAAAAGTAAGATCAGTATTACAGTAAAGATCAATCTATTTAGATCGCTAGTGCCAAGTATATTCTTATACCCGTGTGAATGTTATTCAATGCAGACACGGAAAGAAGGATTCCGTCTTTTGAAAACAAGTGATACAGACGTTTGTTAAGAATTAGCTATACAAAACAAAAGACAAATTTATTGTCCAGCAGCAAATAAACAAACTTGCAGGTTACAAAAAACCACTTTTGACAGTGATGAAACAAATATTTAGGACGTGTGACGAAAACTTGTGTGGTGTGGACATATAACGAGACACGACTCGATTTATAAAATTATTTTGCAAGGAACAATTTTTCTACATTTCGTCGAATCACTGAGAATTAAGTTATTTGTATGACTTTTTGTGCTGATGTATGCAGTGTGGCACCCCCAGTACGACAGGGCGGGCTATGGGTCTTATTATTATATTGTACTAGAAGGAATATCCAGTTTTGCCCGTGTGAAAATAAGAGAAAAATAGTACTGTTATACACGCTTTCTGCCGAATGACATAGCATGTATCGGACAAACAGTAGGACTATGTGATTTGACCAAGTCATACCTAACTTGACTACACAGCTATACGTTTAAAGTAACCAAAAACAAAACCAAAAAAAAATAGACGCGAATTATTCTTCACAGGCTTGCATATGTGTATGCTTAAATATTTAGAAAAGGAAGGGACAAAAATAAACCAATGTCTCTGGGATTTAACACAGAACGACCTAAACTAACACAAAAATAACGATGCTCGAAGCCACACGACCACGGACCAACTTTCAGCACGGGTCAAAATTTGAATATATTTATTTATTGTTGAGGCATTCGTGAATCATGATTGTGCCTCATGACTGAGAAGACGTCCATTCCTGACGTTATTGATTGTTCTTGTACTTCTCGTTGGTCAGTATTTATATACATGGATTCGGCTGTCAGAAATAACCAAGGCCGACCAATAGATCGCACGCAAATCGGAAACTAGTTCATGTTTACGTTTTAGTTGACAGGTCTCCTATACAGTTGATAGGTCAACGCGTGAATCATCATTGAATGCCGTCTCCGCAACAAAGTTTGGCTGCGACACATCTCCAACATTCCTTGTATCTTGTCTTGGTGATGTACTCTGCTAGATCATTACATGCCCATCTTGTGATGTTACTCTCCCAGGTGTATTTCTGCTTCTCTCTTGCTGATATAACACAACCGGTATTGTTTTTCTAATTGTTTGCTTTCATTTGTTTTTCCTTTCCGCAGCGGTCAGAGGTAAATTATTAGCGAACCATATCAATGGTCAGCTTTTGTCGGAGAACTGGACAGTAATTCAATTTTTCGCTAGTGTCAGTGCCTTCGTTTTAAAATGTTTTATAAATTGTGGAAAATAGATTTATTTCATACGTATACCTCACGAATTGAGGACTGTATAGAACATAACAAAAACAGAGTTACGGAGTTAGCCATTCTATATATATATATATATATATATATATATATATATATATATATATATATAGAGAGAGAGAGAGAGAGAGAGAGAGAGAGAGAGAGAGAACGAACTTTTCACTATTTATTACAGTTGAGGTTACCTTGTACGTCATTTTTAGATGGATTAGGGCTATGATCATAATAATGTCTTGTGTGTCAGTTTCTACCACGTTTGCTTGCTGCGAACTCTTTCCTCAACATTATTTACGTTGAAGACTGCTCACTGTTTAAAAAAAATTGTTTTCAGTCCAGTATACCACGGTACCTAGGTTTCCAGAACGACCTCCTGTCTACTTTGATCTGTGCTTCTAATGTGGTCTACATATCATACCGTTTTATTTGTATCTTTTTTATTAAGATAGGTTCATTCAACGACCGAATTTTGTCCAGTTTGGTTGTATCAGAGTCTACGATCATCAAAAAAGAAGGCGATGGATCAGGTAACCCTGCCACCACGACATCTGTAGTGTAGTCTTCGTTATTCCGCATTTCAAATGAACAGAACATTTAAATATCCTTATATTTGGTGAACTGAATAGACATAGTCAAAAATGGGACATCAAATCAAACTAGTCAAGACGTCTATCTTATGTTAGTTCTGGTTTTACTTTATTTTTCATCTCATTTATCTCTCTCCTTCAATCATCCTACTCTCTCTTTCTCTCCTCCATTATTTGTTCCCATTTCTGGCACCGTCAATATCCTGAATTGGAATATGTCAATTAGAATTTCATGCGTGAAATAGAATTACTCATTTCTTTTTGAGAAATAAAAACAGCAACAGTCGATATTTCAACATAATAACCGTAATCCAGTATTGTGTATTCATCTAGCAGCAGAGCCCTGCATGCCAAGTGGTAGTCAACGACACTAGAACAATGTTTTACGTTTATTTCTGTCAAGGATTCCCTCCCACCCCCACGTGGTCATTCCCACAAGCTATCTCACCACCTGAGCTCATCCAATGATGGGTCGACTAACACACGTGAGCGCTCACTCATAAAAAAAACTGTAGTTGCAGATGTAATCACCTTAATTACTAACGTTAAAAAATGGCATATTTACACGCGATAATTTGATTCTAATCGATGACTCAGAGACGTAACAGCAGAGGTTTTACAGGAGTTGGTAGTATCTGCAATGTCTGAGATACAAATATTCAATAAATGGATGCTATCCACAAGGACTACGTCAATAAAGGTATTTCTGGTAGTGTTATTTTTTCTTTTGCTTATTAAATAACGTTCTCAAACTGCTGCTGTGTTTCTCTTGCAGCAGGCAATAATCTAACTATATTACCTGCAGGATGGGATTCAGAGAATGGAGATGCGTTGTGTCACCGTTTTATTTGCTGCAAGAGACAACCGACTTCGTGAATGTATCACTACATAACGTGTTAATGCGCCAGTTAACATCTGTCATGTGACGTATTCCTTCCAGAACGTTGTCTTGCCAATGAACTCTCTGAACCTCTCTCTGTCTTGGGCGATGTGGCTTGCATTTTCTAGCGATGTATTCATATTATCTTTAATGTCGTCAGTCCATCATCTTCTTGGTCTGCCCCTTCTCCTCTTCCCAGGTACTCTACTCTCCATTATTTGTCTTTCTAAACAGTTGTGTCTCTTTATATGACCAAACAGGCGTAGTTTTCTTTTTGTTATTGTGTTTAGTAACCAACACTCTGGAACAGTCAAAATATAAGGATGTGAAGTGTAGTTATTATTTACACTAAAGCCGGAAGATTGGGGGAGGAGTTGTATAGTTTATTTGCTCTATCCCTTTGGTTTAGTAAAAACAAAATGACATATAGTACAAAGAAATAAGTACAAAGGAGGATAAAGCTAACACTTTTCCACAATGCACACCATTCTATAGAATATGGGTACTTACAACTTGTCACACTTGTTGGTTGATATTTTATTGACCCGTGCTTCTTGTTGGCGAGACACAAACAAGCAAAGTAACTAATGAAATATATTGGCACTGCCGGATCAGCAAAGATGAAGTAAGAAGACGGGTATTCTTATTGTCAGGTTGTATATCTTTTGTTTTTATTTATTTGCTATTTTCCAGGAATTGCGATCAGCACACTAATACTTCCTATGTGCAATGTACTACTTCCCGCAGTCGTAACCTTCGATAACAGTTACCATGTTGTTCCGACAGGCCGACGTTGTGCTTGAACTAGTTACGGGCACGAAGTGGGTGGGCAAAACAATAAATAAACCTGTCGCAAGGGCCAGAGTTGTGCCCTGATGTTGACGTCTGTTTCGGCAACATTATAGTCGGAACACCATCAAGTCAAATGGCTGCTGGAACAGAGGGCGGAGCACTTATGGGAATGCCCCACGTGCTGTGAGGCCAGTTTCTAATCAAGAATCAAGATGGGGGTTGTTTCCTTGAGCTTTCTTTTATACCCACGAGACTTCAGCTTTTGGTTTAGTGCAATGTCTATTGAAGAAGTATTCTACTCTGAGTGCGTATCAGGTTAAACACAGAAGTACTATCTTTGCGCAATACCAACTGTATGCACGTGGGTCTTTAGTTACAAATCCCCGGTTATTTTGGGTCAAATTTAAGTCTTTCATTGAAGCTTTGCATATATATTTGTATCTCAGGTATGGTCTACCTCTATCTATTTTTCTGTTCAGAAAGTTCTCCAAACAATACCTGCTGTACGAAGCGGCTGTTGATCATTATTAGAACATGATCAAGCCATCTTAACTATCTACTGTCCCTGTTGAGTGTTCCAGTTATTGAAAATACCTTCATTCATTATATCAAATCATTGTTTGCTTCCTGTGTTAATTAGATTTATATTAATGTCAAGTTCCCTGCAATGCTTGTTGCACTGGTATGGAGACAGTGCTTTGCTCATTGTACACAAACCCATTCTCGACATTACTATAATCGAGACTGTTGGCAGTAAAGACCACTGTACAGAAAGTAAACAAGCCTTCATTCGTTATGTTTTTTTTTTAAATTATTGTCGTGATTTTCGTTGGTCATTATTATATACTTGGAGTCGAATTCCCCATAAAGCCAAGACTGACCAACAAATGCATGGTAATAAAATGTGCCTCTCGAGCCATTTTTACTTTTCTGTACACAGGTCCTCACTGGAGCCGAGTCATACTTCAACATACTTTAATTACACGTATTGCCATCAATACAGAATGTATGTCTACGTGTTGCTAACAGCTTTTTGCAACAGTGGTTCTGAATGTGGGTTATGGACACCTGCATGATGGCCACGAGGTAACATTTTTAGTTGGGGAATCCACCGACCCATCCATGAGAGAAGCATGAAAGTTGTCATTTGAACGACAAACAACAATAATTATAACATGGTAATTTATAATATGGTAACCTATACTAGATGTTAATGCCTTTTTAGGCACCAGAGGCCACGGAAGAAAATTTACTCTAAAATCGAAATAAGGTCACAAAAAAGTTGGGAATCACTGTTCTAGAGAAATTCTCATCTTCTCTCGATAGCCGTAGTAACAATTGTTTATAGTCATCATTTTTACACACACATATATATATACAGAGAGAGAGACAGAATAAATCAGAAACAACAAATAAAGGAGACAGAAGTATAAAAAAATAAAATAATTTCCGATAACTCATCAACAGCGAACTCGCCAGTTTGGAGAGAACATGTGAGGAAGGTATACAACACAATCCGAAGATTTACGACATCCAAACATGGGTATCGATTATCTAATGCTAGCTGTTTGGTTCTGTATAGACACTTTTTCTGTATAGCTGTTTGGTTTGTGAGACAGTCTCCAAGATCTTATTCGATGGTTGTGATTAGAGCGCAGGGAAAATCTTGCCGTTTCCCGTAACGATGTCAAGTAAACTGAATCGTGTGATGCATACATAGTTAAAGATGACAAATAATTTCCTTTACAGATTATGCCTTAATATTCTGCATTCCTCTTCAGTCAGTCATCCGGTTACAACACCAACAGCTTCAGCACCTAGTGCCTGTCATTAGGGATGTAGAAAAGAGTTTTTCAGAGCTGCATTACACCGATACTAAAATATGGATGCTAATCATGGACAATAAATAAATAGGATAGTGGAAAATTATAGGCAACAGAAATTTTGTATAGTTTGAGAATACCGTTGTCATCTATAGAAAACCAACGAAGTGAACGTTGAAAAAGTTTAACGTTGATAACGTAACACGCGAGACGGCTGTTATTTAATAGTGTCAGAAAGATATAATCGTCATTTGTTGTTTACAGTTATAAAACAAGTAAGTCTGGAGAACACAGCTGCACCATGCAAGATTACAGACATGATAAATTGAGATGTGCGTCGAAGTCTGATGTATAGGGTCAATTGGCGCAAATATAGCGACAGCACAACGCATTTCCATTCTCTGGACTGTATCCTGCTGGAAATCTAGCAGGATCATTGTCAGGTTACATGGGAGATGTAGCGGGACTTTGCGAATGGGGGCCGTCAGCGTAGTGGTCAGTGCACTGGCTTCACATATAAGTTGTTCTGGGTTCATTTCCCAGTTGAGGGGTAAATGTTCAGATATCAACGGCTCCTGGGTCGACCCAGCCTTAATTGGGTACCGGATTAATCCGGGAAGTAAAGACTGCGAGGGAGATGATATGGCTACCGCCTTCATATGGCAGAGTCACTAAAATGTGAGATCGCTAACATCTCACACCCCTACGACATTAATAAATGCTACGGGTTAACTTTACTTTACTTGAGAATAAACGATGAGGACGAATAAATCGAGGACGAAATCGATAATAAAATATAAAGTAGTTTAACATCGTGTCATGGCAAAAAGCCAACAAGGGTTCTGTTACTATATACTAGAAAAAGAGAACTGTTGAGATCCATGATCACCTACGTCAGTCGGCATGGCACCTGATGATAATGATAAACATACATATGTTTGCACAATGTTTGATATAGATGACAACGTTGGTTTTCTATAGATGACAACGATATTCTCAAACTATACAAAATTTCTGTTGCCTATAATTTTCCACTATCCTATTTATTTATTGTCCATGATTAGCATCCATATTTTAGTATCGGTGTAATGCAGCTCTGAAAAACTCTTTTCTACATCCCTAATGACAGGCACTAGGTGCTCACATGGCTCTTGTCACAATATTTAGTATTTTCATCCTCGTGTGTTTATCAGGACGAGAGCTGGAATAGCAACACTGTGATCTGCCATGATTGTTGTACCAAGAGATTAATAATGAGGATTGTGTTGGAAATGGCTACCTCATGACATAGGATAAAGTAATCGAAAATGCTTATTGAAATCAAATGCGCAGAATTACATTCTAGATGTAAAATACGAAACAGCGCATTCCGTTTTATATGCTTCCTCCTAATATCTAGTAGGAGTTTGAGAATGAACACAGACGTAGAAGAAGATGACATTTTCTTCCGAAGTGAAAGATGTATTCAATGAATAAAATTACAATTATAATTGTAGAAGTGGAATTAATTAGTAGAAGTGGAATTAGACAAAGTCAAAAAGAACACATCATATACTTAGAGATTGATATTTCTATCCTTAAAAAAAACCCGATTAGGAAAATGTAAATAACCAAATGGTCAGAGGGTGTCCGACAAAGTGGATGGTGCCGCAGTAACCTAATGAACAAATATATATGTTTAAAATATATTTTTATTAATAGGCCAGGTAAGTGTTTTAGTAACCTGTTTACCTCATTTTGCGTTATTAGGAAAATGTGTTTGCGAGGGTTTTTCGTATAATATGTTGTTGGTAAAGTATATATGACGTAATACTTTTCAGTGGTGTATTTCTTCGTTTCGTTTTGTATAGAACGCAAATTGCGCAATGCAAATTATTCAAGAAACTCCGGGATTATTAATATAAAAAATTGGAATTAATAAATTGAGGCACTAAACAAAACAAATAATTATAACACTGCGGATAGAAAGCAAGAAACGATCCAATTGTTTCACACTATTAGCAGATCCACGTTCGTCTCCAGTAAAACCTGTTATCTAGAATTGTCACGTTATCGGACGAGGGCCCTTGTTTGGATCGGTTGGTCACTATTTATATACTTGGAGTCGCCTTAGCTATTTTTGACATGCGATTCCAAGTATATAAACAGTGACCAACAGAAATCCAAACAGAAATGAAAAACGTAACGAATGGTGGTCGTAATTAATTGTGTTAGAAAGTCTTTGTTGGAGATGGTCGTGGCAGAACGGACACAGAAAACAATGACGTTTACATGCTAAGAGTTCTTTGTCAGCAAACAGAACAAGAAGAGATCATTTCAGGAATGAAGAGATTACAAGTATTGTTAACAATATTTCTGGTTAAATCTATTGAAAAAGAGAGACTGAATTGGTTCGGCAACTTAATGAGAATGAACCCTTATTTGCCAACGGCAAGAGCATACAACATGAAAATAAAAACAAGATACAGAGTAAGACCAAGAAGAATGTGGATTGTAGGAGTTACAGACATTCTGAGACATCATAATATTACTACATATCATCAACCAAACGTTGCTATAGCCCGAAAACCGATATCCATTCAATCCTGTGAAGTCTTACATAAAAATCAGAGAAAAGACGATAGATAGAGTGGCACAGTACAAGTAGACGCCACCACATAGTTATGTTATTTCATTTGTCCATATGTGTAAAGTTTATGTTCAATGTTTAATAAATTAAATATTAATTTATTTTAGAATTTGGATTAGAATTATGGTGAGGATAGCAGTGTGTTACATAACTAACCCTAACCCCAACCATAAATTAAAATATATTATTTTATTAATTGATGAACATGAAATTTACAAACACAGACAAGGGAAATAATTAAAAATTTGCCACCGCCTTCTTTCACGAATGTTGTCGGAGAAGACTAAGGACAGTTGGGGGTAAGCTAATCTGTGGAAAAAAAACGTCATTGCCACTGCATGTCTTGTTTCGATTTCTTACTCTTGTCTTGTACGAAATAGCCCTCATGGAAGACAAAGAGATGCAGAAACTGCAGAATGCTTTTTCTTATCCTTTTCTTTGCTGACTCCTAGATACGGAAGAATGTTAGTTGTGAAAGCACTACTTATGAGTCAACATAATGATGATGATATTGTTGACACAGAGGTGTACGCTACGCTCCTAACATTCCTGATAATCCGGAAATATTACCTCACTGGAATATCTCTCTTTGCAGGTTACAAATGCATCCTTAAATTTCCCTAACAGTGTCCTTCCTTTGAGACATCAAACCTTATACGAGTCTCTTTTCCCTCTATGTTATTAAACTGAGGAGGACCTATGTTTTGGGCAGCATGGCTACGG
This sequence comes from Meghimatium bilineatum, assembly GCA_034231615.1. Taxonomy (NCBI): domain Eukaryota; kingdom Metazoa; phylum Mollusca; class Gastropoda; order Stylommatophora; family Philomycidae; genus Meghimatium; species Meghimatium bilineatum. Next base: position 42,015,004 of record CM067305.1, on the reverse strand, counting down.
TCTGTCAAGAGCTACATGTTTATAGCTAACGGGATTATTTCACAATCATTATCATACATCCATCATATGCGCCACATTGTTCTGTAGATCCTCATTTTTATAACCTTAATTGATTTTTAAACACGAGTTGATTGTCCGTGTCTCAGGCACCATTGTTGCGTAACACATACATGCGATTAGAGTGATTAGAATCCATCAGTTATGAAATTGTCGACACAAATACTCCAATAATTATACTCCCCGCTCGATGCACAAATATTAATGTATTTCAGTGGTTCTTGAACATTTTTGCTAGTGCACCCTTCTCCCCTTTGTGACAATTTCTTTTTCGTGATTGAAGCCTTAAAAAAGGTTCCTGAATGTCTTCACAGCATGTTACTGTATTGCCTACTAAATATCCTTCAAATTGTTACTTTTCGTGCTCCTCCTGAGACCGGTCTATGGAATCTAATATCACATATACTTGTCTTCTCTTATTTTGCGTTCAGGTATATGGTCTTCCTTAATTTTCTTCTATATTCTCACCAAATAACTACAGAAGATCCCACAATCAGGGGTAAAACTAATAAAACAAATTAGAAATTAAATATTGTAAATAAGTGGATATGCTCATAAATTATGTCACCGATTAGAGGGGGAATGGGTCTGAAAAAAGTTAGACAGATGTGATAGTATCTGGTTGCGGAACCCTTCACATGCAGGGGGTTTCACAGTAAGAAGTGAGAACCCTTCACAGATAGCAAGAGATGGACGACGTGAAATTCAACACATTGAATGTTTTGCTCTTGTATAAATGTTGTCACTACGGACGCTGGTGGCACACAATGCGAAGGTGTGTTTATCTAAGAACGCATCAAGCTATGATCACGTGCAACGTTTGTTTACCTAAGAACATGTCAGAAAATAGACAGACGGGAATAATACCAGGTAGAAGCTTTCTGGTTGGTCTGAGGCAACGTGGGTTTATTGTAACCAGAAGAATCAATTTCTGATTGGCCAGAGGTTTTCCTCTGTGGAAATGAAAGCTTTTGATTGGTTGGAAGTTTAGAGGAACTTAGGAGTGGAGGGGGAAGAAGATTACATTATCGACTGCCTAGCAGGGCGGTCGCATTTCACTCCTGAGTCAGTAGTCCCCGGAGTCAGTCTCCGGGTTAGAGGTCAGTCTCATCAGGCTTGTCTCGGACAGTCAGTACTTGTCTCCCAGGAGAGACAAGTCCTCGTTTAGTCTCGCAGCTGAGACAGTCAGTGTCTTCGGTCTCCCAGGAGATACGAAGAGTCAGAGCCAGATAGTTAGTCGGTAATAATCTCTAAGACTTAGCTTATAACCCGAGTGAAACAATTCCTGGTTCTGCTAGCGTAATTTGTAATCGGAAATTATTATATTATTGCCCAGTTGCAGATAATTTAGGATTAGTCTGTAGATTTGAGGACGGACTCTAATAAGACTAGATTGGGACTTGTGACTAGTGTTTATTTGCCTCTCTTATGAGTATGATGCTATTAATTGATGTATATGAACTTGTGTAAATAAACCTCATATTCTTGTGAAGGAGTGCTTTGGTTAACTTATTGATGTCGAGCGGTATTACACAGATTTAGACCTGGTCACAGCACCAGTATTCCAGTAAGCCCTAAAAGGCATTTTCTCCCGTCGCAAATTATTGTGACGCTGCAGATCTTCTTTCTGTCACACTAGTCTGTCCAGGACAGACAATCAACTATACGTTTTCGGTAACAAGTTGTTTCTGTCACACCAAGTGCAGTTTCTTGTTACTGGTACACATCTATTGGAAACAAAATTGGGGAGGGGGGGGGGAACAGGAGGTATACATCAGTTGACCCCAACAAAGCTGTTTCGAAATACCGACTAATTGTATGAATTCGAAAATAAAATCGTATAATACCATTTAATGGCATTGGTTCAAAGGGCATGATCCCATGTTCCGCTAGATCAGCAACCAACCAAAAGAAAATCGAAAACTTAGAAAAAAAAAGTATGTTGATTTTTATTCGTACTCGTTCTTTTAGCAAATTTTCTGTTAAGAGTGAGAAAAATAAGGTGGCGTGACCAGTTGTAAAACCCAAATCTAGAGAAAGATGTGGTTTAGGTATAAGATTTTGCCTGATCTCTTTATTTTGTGTTTATATCTGTAACCTTAATTTGGTATGTTCATGTCCGTCATCACACTAGATTTTCTTGTGCATTACCAAGGTCTGTCCTTCTCAGAGGCAAGTGATGCAGACGGGGAAAAGGGGAAGGGGAAAAGCAGGGAAAGCAACTCAGATTCTCCAGTGTTGAGGCTGTTAGAATCCAAGCCAACACGTATTGATTGTAACATTACAGCACTAATGTAGTTGCAAATGTGACCCCATTTTATTCCGAACACTTTTCTTTTGCACACTCCATTTTTAGAATGAAATGATACATCAATACACGTACGCGCGCGCACCCACCGTCAAATACTGCATACTGCATCTAATAACATTTTTATATAATTGAACAAAAAAATGAATAATATGAGCCTCATTAATTATTCGTAAACTATTTGAATGTATGATGTATGTATCGAATTTCACGTACGTATCGAATATGACGAATGTGTCGAGTATCACATATGTATCGAGTATCACGTATGTATCGAGTATCACGAGCAAAGTGAATTACAAATCTGGAATCATAAGGGCGATGTTTACTGTATATTCATACACGCTTGAACAAACATGATTGGAAACTATCTATTCAATTCGGTGAAATGGGAAACTTTCTGTTAAATAAAATATAAACATTTGTTGTCTGTAAATGGAATATGAGCATCGATATCAGAAAATTATGGAGCATTTTTTATACACAACTTCGTTGACAAGGTGGAGGTTTATAGAGATTACATTATCTCTCCCTCCCTTCTTTTCTGTCCTCTAGTGAATATTGCATACAGTAGTAAGAAGAAAGAAACAATATGGGGTAATCCCCTCCCCTCCCCATCCATTAACCTTTTACCAACAACAGCAAAAATATCAAAACACCATAAAACCAGCAAAGCCGTACAAACCACTTCGTTCATACAGAATCAGTGTTTATTTTAAGCTCTCTGACCAACACTCCATACAACTCTCATTAGAGAAGTTCTAAGACCATTACTCCATACAACTCTCATTACAGAAGTTCTACAACAAACACTTCATACAACTCTCGCTACAGCAGTTCTGTCATCAAATCTCCATACAACTCTCGCAATAGCAGTTCTGTCACCAAATCTCCATACAACTCTCGTTATAACAGTTCTGTCATCAAATTTCCATACAACTATCGCTATAGCAGTTCTGTCACCAAATCTCCATACAACATTCGTTATAACAGTTCTGTCATCAAATTTCCATACAACACTCGCTATAACGTTCTGTCACCAAATCTCCATACAACATTCGTTATAACAGTTCTGTCATCAAATTTCCATACAACACTCATTATAACAGTTCTGTCACCAAATCTCCATACAACTCTCGTTACAACAGTTCTGTCACCAAATCTCCATACAACTCTCGTTATAACAGTTCTGTCCCCAAATCTCCATACAACTCTCGTTATAAGCAGTTCTGTCACCAAATCTCCATACAACTCTCGTTATAACAGTTCTGTCCCCAAATCTCCATACAACTCTCGTTATAAGCAGTTCTGTCACCAAATCTCCATACAACTCTCGTTATAAGCAGTTCTGTCACCAAATCTCCATACAACTCTCGTTATAACAGTTCTGTCCCCAAATCTCCATACAACTCTCGTTATAAGCAGTTCTGTCACCAAATCTCCATACAACTCTCGTTATAAGCAGTTCTGTCACCAAATCTCCATACAACTCTCGTTATAACAGTTCTGTCCCCAAATCTCCATACAACTCTCGTTATAAGCAGTTCTGTCACCAAATCTCCATACAACTCTCGTTATATGGAGATTTGGTGGCAGAACTGACGAAGTTTCATCAGTTCTACTACCAACACTTCATACAATTCTCGCTACATCAGTTCTGCGACCAACACTCCATACAACTCTCGCTACAGAAGTTTTACGACCAACATTCCATACAACTCTCGCTACAGCAGTTCTACGACCACCACTCCATACAACTCTCGTTACAGCATTTATGTGACCAAATCTCCATACAATTCTTGCTACAGCTCTCCATAAACGTATGGTACTAAAAACAGACCGAGGACTAACTCCGTACGAAGTTTCATAGCATATGTGGATATTTTTTCATGGTTTATAGTGTCATGTGACGTATTCTCTCCAGAACGGTGTCTTCCAAATGAACTTCCTGAATACTTCTCTGTCTTGGGCGATGCGGCTTGCATTTTCAACCACGTATTCATGTTATCTTTAACGTCGTCAGTCCATCGTCTTCTTGTTCTGCCTTTCATCCTCCGCCCAGGTGCTCTGCCCTCCATTATTTATCTTTCTAACCAGTTGTGTCTCTTTATATGACCAAACATAGTTATGTTTTCTTTTTGCTATTGTGTTTAGTAACCAACACTCTGGAATCTTTAATGTATTTATAATATCTGAGTTTCCTTTTTTGTTTTCTTCCATGATATTTTAAGTTATCATTCTATAGCATTTCATCTCAGTGGCGTTGATCTTTTTTGCCGCTGTTCTACTTAGGGTACCATGTTTCACAGCCGTGTGTTGCTACCGGAAAATTAAAAGTTCCTAGCATTAGCAGTTACTGTATAGCTCTAATATAACCAGAAGGGACTATCTTGATTTACGCGAAGCAAAGAGGCTTTACACCTATATTAAACAATGTACAATGTGTATTTTATCTGGAAGAAATATGTGTCTATTTTCTTTGTGCCGAAATTATTGGTGCTATTTCTCGGTATAGATTGATCTTTTTCATGATTAACGTTAAAATCTTTGTCAATTTTAACCCTCTCCCCTCCCCTTTGTCAAGAACTGTCAAAAATTTAGGGATCCGAATGTTTAACTCTGTCAAAATATGTTAACAACACCCCTTAAAAATGTTGACATAAAAATACGTGTTCTGATTAACATTTTTAGAAACATTTAACATTTATTGGTGTATGAAAAATAGTATTGTTGACTTCAATCTTTGACAACAAACCCCCCCCCCCCCCCCCCATTTTGTTGTCGACAACCGTCACACTTTCAAAACTGAATCTCTTCCCCATCCATACAAATTCTTGGAGTGATAAATGGACAAAATTTCTACCTTTGGGTCGATTGACCACTTGAACTCAGAACATTTGGATGACAAGCTGGCTCGCCAGTAATTGAGCTAATATCTTATTTCACATTACTATTGTACAGTTTGGGTTGGGCTGTCATGGCTAGAAAATCAACATAGAATGAACAATTTATGTACAGAAATATATTTTATTTCTTTGTTTGTTTCAGAGTTTCTACTGTACCAAGGGATTACGAGCAATAGAACCGATGCATCATAATATACTGATGTCAGAAGACAACATAATTAAGTGGTTTTCGCTTGCTTCCAGATTACCATCAGACTGTTCCCTAAAAAAATCATTTATATATACAGACCAGATGGATACAAATCCAGAGGCAAACCTTGCAAACGATGGATTACAGAAATAAAAGACTCAACGAAAACAAACATATATGAAACACAGAACAAAGCCATCTCCAGAGGGCTCTTCTATCCCTGACATTGCAAGGCATAAGGGGTATAAAGCGAGAAGAAAGAAGACAGAAAGACAGCCGATGCATCACTTTGTGCAGGGATGGAGAATAATTTTACCACAAGCTATATATGGTCTTTCAATAAGCCTTGCTTCATAACCCCGTAATTTAAATTAAATAAATAATAATAATAATATGTATACAGGCCTCACCAAGAAGAAGCGGTTCCAGCCTTGTTTTACTTAAATGATTAAGGAAATATTACAGGCTATTTTTTAAGTTGATAATTTTGTATGATCAGTGAATTGTATTATAAATGTACAGATATATATATATATATTTATTATTTGCCACATGTCCCATTTGCCACCCGTGATGCTCGCAGAAACTCTTGAAAGTTCTCCGAAAGTTCTCTGGTACTCCAAAAAAGCTGAACATTGATATGAATAGATGACCTTTGTATTCCTCTTACCTTTAACGCAATGGTCTAGCGAATGTAAACATTTGATGATTTCGGTTAGGCCTACGGAGTAATAGAAATTAGTATTATTTCATTGTTAGCGACGTGTACAGTGTTTAAATAGAAGTTGAGGCTGAATCTCCATGTTAACTATGGTACATACTATCGTTTTTGCTCTTTTTTTTATAATTGACAATAAAAAAAAAGAAACATTTTGCATCAAGGAAACAGTTATTTGTGTAGAAATTACACAACGTTCAAAAGTGTACAATTGTAATTCCTTCCATATGGACCTGGGTTAGAGTATGCATAGTGTCATAGACTCATGCGCCTGGCGTTTGCAGCTCTATTTCCACGGCTGTCCGTTATACAATTTTTTTATTTAAACGACCTTTAGTTTCTTTAGTTATCCCCGCCACAGGCAACTGTGCATCCGGACCGCTCAGAAAGCAATGACAAACTACTAAACGTATTTATATTTCCTAGAGAATCACTACAGCCAAAAATTGCTGGGATAGTGCGTTGTTCTAGACTGTACATGCCTTCTAGATGAAATAATGAGGCCTTCAGTCGTTTCTTTTCTTGATTATTCCTGTATTTTCCGTTGGCCAATATTTATATACTTGCCAAAAATAGTCAAGGCTACTCCAAGTATAGAAATGCAAAATGATGTAAAAAGGTTACTAAAACACTTACCTAGCCTATTAATAAAAAATATATTAAAGAAAAAAAAAAAACATACAATAAAACTAAACAGGACAATTCTCAACGTATCGGCTCAAATTGAACCTTTTTCAAGAGACAAACAACAGAAAACGACAAAATAAAAAAATAAATAGATGTCTATATTTCATCAAGCCCTCGTCTCCATAATAGCGCAGGGATGGCAACGCATCTAGTCAAAGTGAAAATGCGTGCATTCATTATAAACAAACCGAAAGTGGGAAATTAGAGACACTATAGAGGAGTGCAAGAATAATAAAAGAAAAAGATAAGAAAAATACCCCTTTTGTCACTCTATCAGACAGGCAGGTTTTAAGAACATAGTCACAACTATATGGTCCAAGTATAGAAATAGTAACCAATGGAAAGCGTTACAATAATCAAACAAGTATCAATGAAGGCCTCATTACATCAGCTAGAAGGTCTGTACAGTCGAGATCCACGGTAGATGGCTACGTCTTGAATAAGATAGCTACCAATTTCTGTTACGTGATAATGTTTTCTGTTAGGCATATTAATTATATATTTATTTATTTTATTTTATTTATTTATTATTTATTTTTTTTTGGGGTGGGAGGGGGGTTGTTTTGTGTATGTTCTTGATTTCATATGCAAGAGGACAAATGTTGGTCTCAATAGATATTCCGACCTTTATTCTATTTTTATGTTTGTTTTATTCTCGCCCGGGCAACGCTGAGATAGGCTTCTAGTTACATTATAAATGTACAAATGGCTCACGATTTATATACATTTACAAATGACCCACGATTTATATAAATTTAAAATGACCCGTGGCACAGAACAGATCGCCCGCCTCTGATTTTGTGCAATGGGGGCAGGAGTCTCTAGAGCTTTATTTATATCCAGAAAACCCCAACTTTTAGAGGTGCGAAAAAGCCTTCAACTGGGAAAGAGGTAAAAGCATATACATATATATATATATATATATATATATATATATATATATATATATATATATATATATATATATATACAACATATACAACAGGAAATCTTCGTGTGCTATTGTATTGCTATTGCATGGTTGTTTTTGTCTGATGAACCATTAATGCGTGACCGGCTTCAGTAAAGACCTCTGTACAGAAAGAAATAAGCCTTTATTCGTGACGTCTGGGATTAATGCCGCGAATTTCATTTGTCACTATTTATATTTTTATATTTTCGGAGTCGCCCACCAAAAAAAAAAAGTCACAGCCGAGCAATGAATGGAACGGAAATAAGAACATAAAATTTGCCTTCTAGGTTATGTTTACTTACTGCTGAAAGGTCGTATAAGTACCGTCGAAGGTGACGATTGATCAGACTTTCATGCGTGCTTATGGAAGAACCTACTTTAAAACATTTAATGTAATACAAATTGATACTAACCTGATAGGTTTAAGTGCTCTTGACTTCAGGAAATTGTTGCTCAACTCGATAAAGTTGTGATGAGACAGAGTGTCTTTCATTTGAAAGAAAACTGTTTGACTAAGATTTATTACTGCTAGGTAAAACGCTGGTAAACAAAGTATGTAGAGTGATGCACATCCCAGGAAATAAAATCTGGATTCTATTGCAACTCTCGTAAATAACATTCTGTTTTATTTTTTCAATTTATTTTCTACCAGACCAAAACACTGAAACTGTGAAAATTCACGCTGAAATTTAATAATAGGATGTCATTGTTTTTGCTAAAAACTATTATAAGCAACAGCCGTAACATTGCAGTGTCATCAGAGATACTCAATCGAAACATCGATCACGGGCGTTGTCTTTTCTGAAAGTAATGAGGTCTCTTGAAAGCAGTTCATGAGCTGTACAAAACAACACACAACTTTTAAAATATCAACCTAAAAAACAAACCAGATGAGCTTCATTATAAAACACAAAATTGTCTACTTGAATTAACTATAATAACTGTCACTAGATGTTGCCGACTGTGAGATGGCGTGATAGAAGTACACGCCCTTCGTGTATGTTATGCGTATCTATCAAGTTCATCGTCGATACATATAGGAACAAGTGTACTGATCAGTACAATTGATATTTACCAAATACTGACTAAATAAATGTTGGTATTTGTATAACAGTGACACAAGAAACACAAGAGTTATTTCACACAATTTACTTAGCAAAAATAACTACAAGCTGAAGACACATCTCCATGTCGGGTTGCAGGTAGACATGGAACTGTCCCAAGTCAAGGAAGCGCGTGCCTGTATAAACCCCGGCACGGGGTAGACCACACCCTAAAAATGTGCATGCGCTTCCAAGCACGAACTAGAACGTGAGAGAGTGTTGAAACCAGGTGATGAGCTATGCCGGGTTCCAACCGTGCGGACAATTGACAATGTTCACATAATTATTTTGGAGAAATATTCAGAAATAAATATTTATAAATATTTAAGAATATCTACGATGCCTCCTATTACATCATCCTCTGCTTGCATGGTTGAAACAAAATAATAAATAAAAATAAGACCCATAACACATCAGGTTCTTTGGGAGTCCACACCGGAGACACCGACACAAAAATGATATTCAAACAGCTCTATCTTCAGCCATTCAGAGGAGTGCAGAAACATCACGCCCAGACCATTCCTTGATGTTATCAATCAAGATCAATATCAATCACTGTTATTTATCCGCCTATTTTCCTTCCCCCCTTGACTGTTCCTTGCAAAATAATATTAGAAAGTGACTCGTTTCTCGTCATATGTCCACACCACAAAGTTTACGCCGTTTCACCACTGCCAAAAATGGTTCTTGATAATTTTAAAGTTTGTTTATTTGCTGCTGAAAAAATGTATTTGTCTTGTGTTTTATATAACTAATTCTTAACAGACGTCTGCACCACTAGTTTTCAGAAGCCTGGAATCTTCTTTCCGTGCCTTAATGAGTAAAATCTATATAGAAGTATAATTACCACTATCGATCTGAATAGATTGATCTTTACCGCAATACTGATCTTACTTTTCCACATAATATTAAATTTTGCCATGGTTGCCCTCACCATCTTGAGTCTTAACTTAATCGCAGTTCTCGAGTTTCCTTCATTGCATATTTGGGACACTAGATATTAGAAGATGGTAACCTTCATGTTTGTGACAAGCTATATACCCCTTTATGGTTCGCAGCATCAGGGGTAGAAACGTTCTCTGCAGATGGCCTTTTTGTGTGTCTCATATATATGTATGTATATATATATATATATATATATATATATATATATATATATATATATGTTTTCGTTCATTCTTTTATTTCTGTAATCCATCTTTTTCATGCTCTGCCCCTGACTTTGTATCCATCGTGTCTGTTTAGTAATCCTTTTTTAGGGGCTCTATCTGTTGGTAGTGTTTCCTACGAGCGGTATTATCTTAGTACTAGTTCTTACACTGTTGGGTCGCTAAACCAGTCACAGTGAATTTTCAGTGACTCCAATGGTTAAACCGTGTTCTAATCTATCCCATTCAGAAAAGAAATCACATATTCCATCTAGAAAACACTGAAACACAGAACTTAAGTCATAAGTTATTAATGTTTGGAAATCTTACAATGACTCCTAAATTATATATATTTAATATGCATGTTAAAAAGTACTGTGGAAAGTATACAACCCTGCGTCACTCCTATATCAGCATTGAAATATCAACCAATCTCATTATTTGTGAAAACAGCACTACTGCATCTTTATACAGCGCTTCAATAACTTCTATGATGTTTGGTAGAAGTTATATTGTCTCCGTATCTGCCATAGATTTTGATGCCACATACCATCAAATGTCTTTGTCACATCTATAAATTTATGATATAAACACCGCACTTTGATAATGTAAATATCACAGCAGTCTGAATCTTAGAAGACGGTGCTGCAAAGGAAAATCTTAATAGAATGATATAAATTATATTAACTAGTATTATAAGCCATCAATGATTTTGACCACATTATGAGAATACATCACGAAAAGTTGCCCGTCCAATCATATAACCAAATGAGATCAGGGTACAAAGCCAGAGGAAGACCACGGAAAAGATGGATAGAAAACGTCAGGGATATCCTGTACAGACAAGGTCATAGCACAGCCGAGGCCACACATCTGGTGATAGAACGCAAGCTCCAGCTCCAATCACCCCTACGCTTAACGGCAAGAGTGGATCACAAACCACCTGGGGAAAGACAATAGACATAGACAATATTTGTGTTACTGCCTGTTTTCCTGTGAAGGATTGCGGAGAGGCTTTCTATGGGCTGTGGATATAAAGGCGGTATTGTCATAGCCATCAATATTGTGATTACGAGTGTAGGGAGTTTGGTCATCTGGAAAGAATGCCGTGTGATTCATTAGTTTATAAAGCATATACGAAGAGAGGAGAAGCAGTAAGAAGAGCCAAGAGTAGACCTAGAGTACACTGGATCATCAACATCAAAGAGACATTACACGAACACCAAATAGCATTATCTGAAGCTGCCAGAAAAGCGAAAACAATAACATTGTAACTCCATTGACACCCATAAAGGTAAAAGAGGACGAAAGAAGAAGAAGAAGAAGAATGTAAGGAGTATTATGTACGTGTCAGGTTCGTGTTGGTGCTTACGAACAACTTGATGTCATAACAGCATGTTTAAAAATGACCAACCCTCAACTGGCATCCAAAGATTAGCTTCATTTATGTTATTCATTCTTTTATCAATAACAACGTGAAATATGTATCTGGGAATGAAGGTCTAGTACGATGATGATTACCTGTCAATTCAGCAAGTGTGTGAGGGTATTAGGAAATTTTAAAACGGTGTCAGGTACACCAGTTGTGAACAGTCTGTCACAGGACTGGATCAAACGTCGCTGAAAATGTGTGGGTGTCGGGGAGGGGAGATAGTACACATTGGGGAAACCCGAGTGTAATGCCAATTCTCTACGTCTTTTGAGTATCCTTTCTAAGTTTTCCTGTTTTCATAAGTTTTCATACGTTTTAATACGTTTTCATAAGTTTTCCTAAGTTTTCAACTCTCACAATACGGCTTTATATACATAACTACTGAGTTATACATGTTCACCTCTCACAACAACACGGCTTTATAGACAAAACAGAGTTATACATTTTACTCATGCTGCTTATTTATTTTTACATTTAGCCTATACATATAAGTTGAGACCACCACTACAAGAATGATGTTAATATCAAGCCAACGAACAGATAAATGAACAATCAGGAGTTCATAAATTCTACATATTTTACATGAACATATATTTCAGAATCATCCACAACGTATTTCATTAAGAGAACTAAAGCATCCAAAACGTATTTCATTAAGAGAACTAAAACATCCACAACGTATTTCATTAAGAGAACTAAAGCATCCACAACGTATTTCATTAAGAGAACTGAAACATCCACAACGTATTTCATTAAGAGAACTAAAGCATCCACAACGTATTTCATTAAGAGAACTAAAGCATCCACAACGTATTTCATTAAGAGAACTAAAGCATCCACAACGTATTTCATTAAGAGAACTAAAGCATCCACAACGTATTTCATTAAGAGAACTGAAACATCCACAACGTATTTCATTAAGAGAACTAAAGCATCCACAACGTATTTCATTAAGAGAACTAAAGCATCCACAACGTATTTCATTAAGAGAACTAAAGCATCCACAACGTATTTCATTAAGAGAACTAAAACATCCACAACGTATTTCATTAAGAGAACTAAAGCATCCACAATGTATTTCATTAAGAGAACTGAAACATCCACAACGTATTTCATTAAGAGAACTAAAGCATCCACAACGTATTTCATTAAGAGAACTAAAGCATCCACAACGTATTTCATTAAGAGAACTAAAGCATCCACAACGTATTTCATTAAGAGAACTAAAACATCCACAACGTATTTCATTAAGAGAACTAAAGCATCCACAACGTATTTCATTAAGAGAACTAAAACATCCACAACGTATTTCATTAAGAGAACTAAAGCATCCACAACGTATTTCATTAAGAGAACTAAAGCATCCACAACGTATTTCATTAAAAGAACTAAAGCATCCAAGATGTGCATATACATGATAGAGCTGTGAATTCATAGAGAGATAACAGAAAAATAAACGTTCAGAGAAAGGTCAACAGAAAACAAATAACGTTTATAGAAAGATAAAGAGAAAAATGGAAATTCATATAAAAACTAGGAATATGTTTTCCTTTCTTAAAGTCTGACGATCTCTATTGTAGCAGGACAATTGCTCTACTAGACGCATTTAGATACATGACAATTGAATGAAAACTTGACCAGATATTCAGGTTGAATGCAAAGATTGTCAGAAAATCAAAAATTCAAACTAGAATGAAGTTGTTGTTTTTTTTAAAAAAGGACTTCCTACGTGAGGTACGCTTCTTTCAACAGAAGACATGAGTGTAATTTCGGTTATTTCCGAGCTTTTGACCAACAAACATAGTGAAGATACCGGTTCTGATAATTTAGCCTACACGATACATAAATATGCAAGAAAGAATCATGAAGAAATGGACTTATTACACTTTACCGAAGTATAGAGATGGAATTATTACACTCTACCATAGGGTAAGAGACGGAATGACTACACTTTCCGTAGGGTAAGAGATGGACTTATTACACTCTAGGGTAAGTGTAGAAGGATGTAACAGATTATGTCCAACTTTAGATTACATAAAACCAAGGGTCGAGTCATTACTCTTGGTTGATCGAAGTTATATATTTTTATAAACAGCCAAGAGTTGTGACGCGGTCATAGGTTATCCCTGGTGTTGCCTAAAGTCGGTCATAATCAGATCCACTGTAGCCGAACCTTCGATGCGGAAGCGACATCTGATCTGATTTGATCAGGCCTCTCACTTCATACTCTCTACAACGCTGTATTCACATGTTGGATGTTTGTTCAGGGGCCTCGATAGCATGCCACATAACTTCGCATGCCAATGTTTCATTTCTCACACCCACTGCAAGCAAATCCAGTCTCTCTCTCTGTCTCTCTCTCTCTCACTCACTCTCTCTTCCTCACTCACTCACACATAGCTGTATGACTCACTCAAGTCTGTCCGTATTGTCTGATCTGGTCAATATTTGGCGAGGTCACGATAGACGAGATGCGAGTCGAGTAGTAGAAAAGAGAAGGGACATAAAATTACTAAGAAGCTGAAAATAGCATAGAATCAGAGATGAGATAATACTAGGAGCATCCAACTATACATTAGATATGTAATTACACAATACTAGATCTTGGTGGGAAAACGTCACGGCTATCCTACAGCTGATGTTTAACAATTCAACAGAAAAAGTAAATCATAGTCTACAGATATCATAGGTTAAGTAACAGACGGATGTAATAGTTTTATACAATCAGACATGACACATTGAGCAACAGACGGGTGTATCACTTTTATATAAGCAGACATGACACATTGAGAAACAGGCGGATGTATCACTTTTATACAAGCAGACATGACACATTTAGCAACAGCCAGATGTAACACTTTTATACAAGCAGGCATAACACAACGAGCGTGTTAGGGTGTAAAAATGTCCTAAAGGGCGTACGCAATAACGGGTTTTAGCCTACGTATGGTAAGGGTAGTCTCTTTTCAACCCACGTCTCAGTGGAACCGGAGAGGGGAACAAATAATATCAACATTGTTACCTACCACGCATATTCGCAGGAGGGCACCAAGGAGAATTTTTGGGTGTAGCTGCCTGTCCCATCATATAGATAGTAGGATCACATTGACCCAGAAGCTATTCCGAAGTCGAATATTTCAGACCGAAAGGTCCAGATATCTCATCTAAACTCTAAATCACGTCACAACGCAGCCCGTTCACAGGAATACATCCTGCTAATCTTCAGTAGTTTTGAACGAACTCTGCAGATGTAGAATGCCTAACGAAATAAACAAGTTGACAAACTTCGGTTGTTATATTATTATATATGGTTGCCAAATTATTATACATGATTGTCATTTTTTAAATGCAACTGACAAATTAAATTTAAGTTGTGATCATTATTGTATTTTTGACCAATTAGAAAATGTGTTTATTTTCACATGTTTTCCTGCTAAATTGATGATTTAATTTTTAATGAAAGAAACAACACGTTCTAGCAACACTAAAACTGAAAATATACTGCTAAAAGAAATAATAATCAATCCAATAAAATATTGTGGAATGATAAAAATGCATGACACCGTGTTGAAGATCTTATATGAAATAAATGTGGAAGAGCTGCGAACAAGAGGTAGGCAGAGATTTAAGAAGGAAGCAAAAGTTGTGAGATGGACAAACTACAGTCTAACAGAGCGCATTATCAATACACGAGCCAGAGGTTTTGAGGGACCGTTGCAGCCAACCTTTAACGTGGAGACATTATTTGAGATTTGTGGATGAAATGAATAAATATAATTTAAGCGACCCATGTGCAAGGTGTTCAATGATGTAGTCTTGTGCTAATGATATTGCAGACAGCAATCAGAGCGTCTCTTCTGGTTCATAAACATTTTCTGAGATGTCTAGTGATTAATTATTCAGATCGTCGGTGCTAAGCATACTTTTATGCGAGTGTGAAAGTTGGACACTCGATGCAGACACAGAAAGAAGGATTTGGGCTTTTAAAAACAAGTGCTACATACGCCTGTTTAGTTAAAAACAACACAAGATAGATACATTTGTCAATCAATACAGGATAATACTTCTGTAAACCTCAATTTCAATAGTATTTTCGTATAACATAGGTTTTTAAAGCTTCACTTCACGACAACTGACAGACTATCATAAAATGGCTATGGGGTGTAAATACTAAAAATACAAATAACAATACACAAGACATTTTCAACGTTTCGAATCGTTAGGTCTTTATCAAGAATATACAAACCACACAGTGAAATTACACCCAAAAAAAACAGTAAAAAAATGTTACCGACACCACACTAGTGCCTCTGTGGTGGTAACATTGTTCTTACTGTTTTTATTGTCTGAATTGTAGCAGCATTGTTTTTACTGTTTTTATTGTCCAAATTGTTTTATCCCCAGGCCGTATTAAAATCTTGTGGGGGAGGCATGGGAGCCTGTATTATTGATAAAAGTCTCTTGTTGTGAGGTATAGGAGCCTAACTGAATTTTCAGAATGTGTTATCTGAGCTCTAGGTCCAGTGTATACATAGCGTTTAGATCAGAATGGGGGACCAGGAAAAAAAAGTGGCGCGGAGGACCGGATTTATCATAACTCTTTTAAACACATACAATATATATTTTATGGCACTTGGTTACACATGTATTTGCACTCCATAGACGACTTCTGATAGTCGGACCTTTGGAATACGTCATTCATATCGTTTTAGCCGAATTATAGTATTTCATCATGCAGTTATAACTTATTATCGATTATACTTTTCCAGGAGACACATTTCATGAGTACAGTTAGAAAATAAATATACTGGAATGAAAATCATAGCAATGTATGTGTTGACAACCGGTACTTGCTGTAAGGGGTTGGCCTTACATCACATAAACAATTAGGGAGGAGGAGAGAGTTTTAAAAGTATGACAGTTGTTGACAAATGGCCAGTTAACCCAAAATTTTCATAAATCATGTAGTATGCCCTTTATTATGTGAATCAGTGGTATTGATCATACTGAGATAACAATGTAGCATATACTTCTTTATGTGGTATTGATTAAACTCTTTAAACTAGTGCCTCTATGGTGATAACATATTTTTATTGTGTTTTCATTGTTTGTTTTGTACAAAGACCTAACGGTTCGAAACGTTGAAAATGTCTTGTGTATTGTTATTTTTATTTTTTTTGTGTGGTGTTTCCACCCAATAGCCCTTTAGTGATAGTCTGTCAGTTGTCATCATGTGAAACTTTAAAAACCTGTGTTCTACGTAAGTACTAAATATTGTCTGTCAGCAAATAAACAAACTTGCAGTTTATCAATCAAGAACAACTTTTGACAGTAGTGAAACGGTGTAAACTGGTTTGATGTGGACATGTAACGAGACACGACTCTCTCTCTCTCTCTCTCTCTCTTTACCTACCTGCCTGCCTGCCTGCCTGCCTGCCTGCCTGCCTGCCTGCCTACCTACCTACCTCTCTATCTCTCTCTCTCTCTATCTATCTATCTATCTATGTATCTATGTATCTATCTATCTATCTATCTATCTATCTATCTATCTATCTATCTATCTATCTATCTATCTATCTATCTATCTATCTATCTATCTATCTATCTATCTATCTATCTCTATCTATATCTATATCTATCTATCTATCTATCTATCTATCTATCTATCTATCTATCTATCTATCTATCTATCTATCTATCTATCTATCTATCTATCTATCTATCTATCTATCTATCTATCTCCCTAATCTAATCTAATCTAATATAATCTAATCTAATCTATCTCTAATCTAATCTAATCTAATCTAATCTAATCTAATCTAATCTTTCTATCTATCTATCTATCTATCTATCTCTATCTATCTATCTATCTATCTATCTATCTATCTATCTATCTATCTATCTATCTATCTATCTATCTATCTATCTATCTAATCTAATCTAATCTAATCTAATCTAATCTAATCTAATCTAATCTAATCTAATCTAATCTAATCTAATCTAATCTAATCTAATCTAATCTAATCTAATCTAATCTAATCTAATCTAATCTAATCTAATCTAATCTAATCTAATCTAATCTAATCTAATCTAATCTAATCTAATCTAATCTAATCTAATCTAATCTAATCTAATCTAATCTAATCTAATCTAATCTAATCTAATCTAATCTAATCTAATCTAATCTAATCTAATCTAATCTAATCTAATCTAATCTAATCTAATCTAATCTAATCTAATCTAATCTAATCTAATCTAATCTAATCTAATCTAATATATCTATCTATCTATCTATCTATCTCTATCTCTCTCAAATTATTTTGCAAGGAACAGACGAGGGAAGAAGGAGGATTATACATGAATTTTCTACACATCTCCGAATGACTGCGGACAGAAATCTTTGAAGGGCACTTTGTGCTGATGTCTTGATTCTTGATTATAAACTGGCCTCACAGCACGTGGGGCATTCCCATAAGTGCTCCGCCCTCTATTCCAGCAGCCATCTGACTCGATGGTATTTCGAGTCTAATGTCGCCGAAACAGACGGCGACATTAGGGCACAACTCTGACCCTTGCGACAAGCTTCTTTGTTGTTCCGCCCACCCACGTCGTGTCCGTTCTAGTTCAAGCACAACGTCGGCCTGTCGGAACAACATGGTAACTGTTATTCACGGTTACGACTACGAGTGCTGATGTCTCCAGTGTGCCACCTCTACAGTCCTGATGGATTATAGGTTTTATTATTATTATTAATATATGTGATTATTGCCCAAACTACAGTATTAATGTGATCAATATCACTGATTCACATAAAGAAGTATATGCTACAGTGTTATCTGAGTTTGATCAATACCACGGATTCACAGAATGAAGGGCAGGCTACATAATTTATGACGTTATGAGGCTCTTCATAAATTACGTCAACAATTATTTAAAATGTGCACCCCTTCCCCCTTTGTAAAAATTCTCAAACTTTTAAAACTCTCTTTTCCACACTAATTGTTTATGTGATGTATTAATAATCCCTTACAGCAAGTATCAGTTATCAACTCAAACATTGATATGATTTATATTCCAGTATATGTATTTTATAACTGTACTCATGAAATTTGTCTCCTGGAAAAGTATAATCGATAATAAGTTAGAAATGCATAAAATACAATAAGTTTGCTCAAACGAGACGAATGACGCATTCCAAACGTCCGACTATCTGATGTGGTCATTAGAGTGAAAGCACATATGTGTACCCGAGTTCCATCAAGTATATCTTTTATGCATTTAAACAAGAGTGATGATAAATTCGGTCCGCCACGCAACTTTTTCTGGTCCGCCATTCTGATCTAGAAGCCATGTATGCACTGGTCCTCGAACTCAGATAACAGAGTCTGTAGATTCAATTAGGCCCCCATACCCCACGATAAGAGACTTTTATCAATATTTCAGCCCCCCCCTTACCTCAAAAAGTTTAATACGACCCCCGGATTAAAAAAATGTTGATCACCGGATCATGACGTCTTGTTTCAACATGAATTTTCCGGAGATCCCGGTGAACTATCGCTTGAAGCTACGGAATTACGTGCTTTGAATGCTACACTTTGTAGGCGGTGTGTCTCGCGTTGAGAGGCACGGAACACACATGGAGAAACTCGCGTACAACAAAATGAATTCTCCGTCTTTCAGTCATTTTAGGGCGCAAAAAATTATTTAATCTTTTCCACAGTAATATACTTGTATACGTAACACCCTGAAAAGTTCGTGTGTAATTGCTGAGTGGATAATATGTAACAATCTGGGGCACTCATAACAGTTTATGGTGTAGTCCAGGTGTGACCGTCGGCAGATATGACTTGAGTCCAGTCGTTGTTCAGGTAAGCAATATTACTCGCAATTATAATGGCATCGTGTCGTGTCAATTTTTTCAAACAGTTAAATTTTATATCAAGAGGTCTCAGACATGCTTATACGGAAATGTCAAATGTAAATTGGTTAGACTCCTACAGGAAAATGATGGAAAGGATGTTTCCGAGATTGCTGCTTGAACCTGGACGTAACTGGTAATCGCTCTGCAGATGTATTCAATGATCTAGTGTGACCCATTACCTGAATGCACAACAAGAAGACACCAAATAACTTTATAATATTTTTTTTTGGTTCTCAAAATCACACTAGATCTCTCTTGTAACAGGAAAAAGGTCATGCTATAGCGTGTTTCACTAGCTTTGCCCTCAAACAAATGTAATTATGTGAGTAACCGTCTAATAATTGATGCCATATTTTCATAAGATCCGAGGCGCAGCAGTCCAAAAGTATCCCAAACCAACGGATCAGCCTTTAAAAAACTGTTGAGCTTGGTTCGATGAATGCTCGTAATCTTCTTTCTAGAATTATGTTGAATGTGTTTCCGGTATGTCATACAAATGATATATCTTTTGTATTTTGCAAAAAAAAATATTTGCTGCGTTTTTTCTTCCAAATAGGTATTATTACAGCATTTTCTGAGTCTTCTAGAGTTTCTTGTGTATTCCATATTATATGTAACCATTTTATTCTCATATCTTCTGCCACCTTGATTAATTCGACTTTTATGTATGTTATCAGGTCCTGGAGATTTGTTTAATGCAGCTGTTTGTATGAAATTTTCTATTTCTGCTAGCAATATGTTTGATTATAATTCTTTTGCATAAAAGTCGTTGCATAACTGTCAATAACTGTACGATCATATTTAAAGAAATTAAACTTCATCGGAATCATAATCAGATGTTTCTGAGAAATTGATAGCCAATCTCGGCTAAATAAAGAGCAGAGAATTATTTTTCAAATATTTATCTTCCTCTTGTAACACATAGTTCTCATATTTCTTCCAATAATCACTGGTTATTTTAGCGTTGGCGACATTTGTATTTCAACAATTTGAACGTTATATTTTCTGTTGCTACTTATTCCTTAATTTTAGCACAGATTAATTCTATTTGCTTTAGGAGAGAACGATAAGGTAACAGTCTTATGCATCTGTGACCATGTTCCTGAATAGCATTGTCTATATTAAAATTCTTTGCATGCCGTGTTTGTTTGTTTTTTACAATTCCAAGCAATTCAGGCTTCAACGGCATTTTGTTGAATGGAATGCTGTTTTTGGTGAACTAAACCTTCATTAAATCTTTAGAAAGTGATAAAATTAAAACTGTATCTTACACTGCTACAGTGTTTGTGATATGAAGCAATGTCCATTATCAAAATAAGATGGTATATTCAATGAAGGAAGTACATGATTCAGTCCTGAAATATCTTGTCATTATTCTCTTTATGATAATCAGATAATACTATTATCTGTGAATTTTGAAACAATATGAGTTTTGTATAATTTAGAAGACCATGATGGTTGCTGCCTAAATGAGAAATTATTAGGCGCTATCCTCTGCTGCTTGTTTCTAATCTCTTATTTGTTCCATCAGATAATTGCCATTCTCGTTCATTTCTTTAGTGGACATTGATCCAAGTTTCATCTAAATACACTATATCGTTCATTTCTTTGGTGGGCATTAATCCAAGTTTCTTCTAAATACACTATATCTTTCATTTCTTTGGTGGGCATTGATCCAAGTTTCATCTAAATACACTTTATCATAACAATCTCTTCTCATTTGTCGGACCTCGAGTATATATTTGCTTCTCATTGCAACAATAGGAGGCTTATCACAAATAAAGTTTATGGAAACTCTATATTTTCTGAAAGTGAATTCTACATTCCTAGCATTTTAAAAGGTAGAGATTCCCATCTCAGGAGATTTCATAAAGAAAACTTAATTAAAACCCGCCGGCTACTACCCACTATGAAGTTGCCTGCGAGAAAATAGATACTTTGTTTGTTTGTTGTTTGTTAAATGGGGGATTAAAGCCTCTTAGCTGAGGTAAGACTCTTTCAACCTAAGACAGAAGTCTATTTTGGGTATATCATATCGTATTCGCTTTTATCTAAGTGTGACCTAATGGTCTGGGAATTTGGAAAGCCCTTGCGTGCTATTGCTAAATATTATCTATATTGCTAGATGGAGTTGATGTTTATTTCTGGGCAAGATGCCTTTTATCTAAGTGTGACCCTATGGTCTGGGGTAATTGAGATCCGTGCGCGCTATCATTGCAAAAGAATGTTATGTTGCTAGTTGTATTATGTTGTTTATTTCCGGCCGTATTGCCTTTTACTTAGGAGTGACACTAGTGTCTGGGGGAGTTCGACAACCGTGCCTACGATTATGCCAAAAAATTGTCCATATTGCCAGTCGTATCCTCTGTTGTGATTGTTGAAAGCTGTGGAGAGAGACCTGAAGAAAAACTCGACGACAAACAATGACTTACTTAAATAAATACTTATTCCATTGAGCTCAAGCGAACTAGTAAATACTTATTCCATTGAGCTCAAGCGAACTAGTAACTAGTTACAATTTATAGGCATTATTCCTTCCGAATTTTGAACATCTTTACATTATGTTGTTCATTCGACAGTGATAATGTGTTAGTCGTCGTTCAGTAAAACTTCATTACCTGTTTCCCACGATGGTACTATTTTCATACAGTTTTACTAGCAGCATTACCTTTTATTGATTGTACATTTTGTTGACAGCACAAAGACAAGCGGATATTTTTTAAAAATCCAGACCAAGAAAACGCAACCAGCGGCAAACAGAATTTTCCGAGGCTAAGGTCTAGAGCTAGTCCAAGTAAACGGGAAACCCCCAGAACTGACAACACTGCACCGGATGCAACGATAAACTCTTGTCTATCTTACGTTCAATAGTACAAAATAGTGCAATTTCGTGTTTAAATCATGCACATTGTATGATAAACCAATCATGTGTAAATGGCGTCTTTAAAATTATTCTAAAACATATAATAAATGTGTGCGAGATGTATGTTGACACGTACATTTTCATCTATATCGCAAATAAACAAACATTGAAATTAATGAATGAATTAAAAAAAATTATTAAATTCTCATAGAGTCTATATCATTTCAAATTCTCAAACACATTTCAATTATATGCGTTATATATTTTTTGAAATACATCATTTTGAAATTGGGCAGAGCTAATGAAACATACTATATATTTCCAGCAGGAAATGATCCAAGGAACGGAAATCTATTGTGTCGACGTTTTATTTGCGCTAATGTCTATTACATCCGACTTCCGCATGGATACTGATAGGCTCATTGTTTTACCACTTCCACTGAACGTTGGACGTCTGTGGTCATATCGTCAGTAGGCCAGCAGTGCGGGTGAACTGGTTCCCGTACTGTACACTGAAAGCTGACCACAGTCAAGTATGCAAGACCTTTCAACCACTGTATGTATTGTTATCTACATAGCCAAAAACGTCCACTTTTATGGCATATAATATCACGTGTATGTAGTTTCATAAATACCTCACAGTAGCAGGATTGAGTATTACATGTTTCTGAATTCAGTTCACAGTCAATTTTTTTTTCTTCAAACATAACAATCAGATTTTCCTGCAGGAGTATAAAATAAATTAGTAAGTCTGATTAAACCAACAATCATTTCCTTATAAACCAAAGGTTTGATAGTGTGTATATCCAGGCAGAGATGACTAGGTAAACATATTCCGTAATGCTTTTTTTTTCTTTCTTGTGTAAATAAATGATACAAACACGCCATGATGGTTTCTTTTTCTTTTTTATTGTATAAATAATGATACAAACAAGCCATGATGGTTTATTTTTCTTTTTTATTGTATAAATAATGATACAAACACGCCATGATGTGTTTTTTCATCTTTTTTCTTGTATAAATCGACATTTCGACCGAAAGAACTTTATTAAAGACTAATGATACAAATGTCATAATGTTTTTATTCTTTTTTGTGTTAATAATAATACAAACACACGAGGATGGCTTTTTTTCTTTTTGTTTATTGTGTAAATAATGATACAAGCATGTCATGGTGTTGTTTTTTTCTTCTTATTTGTGTAAATAATGCATCTCATGATGTTTTTTTTTCTTTTCTGTTGAGTAAATAGTGATACAAATATCTCATGATCACCATTGCGATGCCGAGTCCTGATTGGGTAACAAAGAATAGCAACATTGTTTACCATCCATACAACTAAGGAAGGCAACTAAGGAGGTTATGTGGTGTAATTACTGTCCCATGCCATATAGGGTAAAGTGACCAATAGGTCAATCTGAAGTCGAATGTGTCAGGACAAAAGTGCAGATATTGCAATAAAGCTGTAAACCATGACGGAATGCACTAAATTCTCAGGACTACATCCTGCAAATATGCAGACGTTTGAGAACGTCCGAGAACAAGATATTCCATACTGTTTATTCTTTCTTGGGAAAATAATAATAATAATAATAATAATATTCATAAGCCGCCAGGATCCTGTGAATTTGGAGAAATCAGTAGAAAACGTCACCTAAACACCTGTTTTCCATTTTTTCTCAACATTTTTTTTCTAAATTTCGTGTTAGTTTTATATAAGCCAATCCCTTTACCTCAGCATTTTAAAATAGGTTTAAGTATTCTCAGCTTATATACGACAATATACGGTATATATCATGACAAGTATAAATTAGACATTATGCTTATCTAAGTGATTATAACACCATGATTATTTTTTGCAGGGGCTAATTAGACCTTACAAAAGTTGAAATGGAAGTGTGGTCATATTCGTGTAATGTTTTATTATGTTTTGTTCTTACTATATATATATATATATATATATATATATATATATATATATATATATATATATATATATATATATATCATGTCAACCCTCTGAAGCATGTTCATGATCCCTTGGTATTTCAGTTGTATCATTTCCTGTTGTTAGATATTGGGTGTTGTCCCTTGAGACGCGTGTTCGTTGGTAAACTTTCATTTCATGTCTATATCACTCAAAAATCATACATCTTTAAAAGTCATCTAAATTGAAATTCAATATTCACACATGTCAAACAATTACCGAGTGAATGGCGTTCTAGAACATGTCAACGTTTTAAATGACATAGCAGTTGTAGATCGTGAGTCGCTAGTTAAAGCGGTTTAGCTTTTACCCGCTCTTCTTTGCTAACCAATCAGAATTGGCCGCATGGCAAGTGTTTCCATGACAACTTTAACATCAACTTCGATCGGGCATATGCGTAAAATAAGTGTAACTGTCAAATAGTTATTTCTTCTATATCGCTTGTGATTTTTTAATAGTCATAAGTGTTTGTCTCCAAGGCCGTAGTTACGTTTTCCTTATTATGGAGGGGGGGGGGGGTGACGCTTCCTTAAAGAAAAGGTCATTTATGTATTTTCGTGCGTAAATTCTTAAATGGTATGATCTTTTGTAGAAAATACCTATAGGGGGTTGGAGAGCTGTTTACCCACCTTTTGTGGAAAATCCCTAAAGGGGGTTGGAGAGTTGTTTACCCACCTTTTGTGGAAAATCCCTAAAGGGGGTTGGAGAGTTGTTTACCCACCTTTTGTGGAAAATCCCTAAAGGGGGTTGGAGAGTTGTTTACCCACCTTTTGTGGAAAATCCCTAAAGGGGGTTGGAAAGTTGTTTACCCACCTTTTGTGGAAAATCCCTAAAGGAGGATGGAGAGTTGTTTACCCACCTTTTGTGGAAAATCCATAAAGGGAGTTGGAGAGTTGTTTAGCCATCTTTTGTGGAAAATCCATAAATGGGGTTGGAGAGTTGTTTACCTACCTTTTGTGGAAAATCCCAAAAGGGGGTTAGAGAATTGTTTACCCACCTTTTGTGGAAAATCCCTAAAGGGGTTGGAGAGCTGTTTACCTACCTTTTGTGGAAAATCCCAAAAGGGGGTTAGAGAATTGTTTACCCACCTTTTGTGGAAAATCCCTAAAGGGGTTGGAGAGCTGTTTACCCACCTTTTGTGGAAAATCCCTAAAGGGGGTTGGAAAGTTGTTTACCCACCTTTTGTGGAAAATCCATAAAGGGGGTTGGAGAGTTGTTTAGCCACCTTTTGTGGAAAATCCCTAAAGGGGGTTAGAGAGTTGTTTACCCACCTTTTGGCTTTCATAGTACTTAAATTTTTGTTCATATTTGCTAAAGGGGGGGGATGAGATGTTTCAATACCACCCCCCCCCCTCCTCCTTATCTACAGTCTTCGTTATCTCAAATTTCAATCAATCTCTGGCTGACGTTGCAGGCACTCAAATGTCAGCTATCGTGTACATTAGAGGGTAGTAAATGAAAAAGTGGTGAAACAGAGTCATGTTTGATAGTATCATGTATCATTTTTTTATCTCATTAGTCAACTCTGTGACTATTTGGGTTGTCCGTAAATAACTTCAAAAGTTTTGTTTCTTTTTAACCCCTACCCTCTCCCATATCAACAACTATCACGAATTCAAGATTCCTGCTTTTTGTGTTTTTAGCGTTTGTTTTCATACTGTTACCGGGTCTCTCTTATAGCAGTACATTGCTTCTACAAGATGTCTATCATGATGTAGTCCATGTAAAGGATAAATGGGTTGTGTCGCTGTTTTATTTGCGCCTATGGCCCAATGTAATCGACTGCGGTGTTGGTAAGGAATACATTTCGTGTTTTATCACTTTCACTGATAGGTGGACGTCTGTAACCATATCGAAAGTAGTGTTGGCAAGCCGTATGAAAGTAGTGTCGGTCAGATGTATGAAAGTAGTGTCGGTCAGCTGTATGAAAGTAGTGTCGGTCAGCTGTATGAAAGTAGTGTCGGTCAGCTGTATGAAAGTAGTGTCGGTCAGCTGTATGAAAGTAGTGTCGGTCAGCTGTATGAAAGTAGTGTCGGTCAGCTGTATGAAAGTAATGTCGGTCAGCTGTATGAAAGTAGTGTCGGTCAGCTGTATGAAAGTAATGTCGGTCAGCTGTATGAAAGTAATGTCGGCCAGCTGTATGAAAGTAATGTCGGTCAGCTGTATGAAAGTAATGTCGGTCAGCTGTATGAAAGTAATGTCGGTCAGCTGTATGAAAGTAGTTGCGGCCAGCTGTATGAAAGTAGTGTCGGTCAGCCGTATGAAAGTAGTGGCGGCCAGATGTATGAAAGTAGTGGCGGCCAGCTGTATGAAAGTAGTGTCGGCCAGCTGTATGAAAGTAGTTGCGGCCAGATGTATGAAAGTAGTTGCGGCCAGCTGTATGAAAGTAATGTCGGTCAGCCGTATGAAAAGAGTGTCGGCCAGCTGTATGAAAGTAGTGACGGCCAGATGTATGAAAGTAGTTGCGGCCAGCTGTATGAAAGTAGTGTCGGTCAGCCGTATGAAAGTAGTGGCGGCCAGATGTATGAAAGTAGTGGCGGCCAGCTGTATGAAAGTAGTGTCGGCCAGCTGTATGAAAGTAGTGGCGGCCAGATGTATGAAAGTAGTGTCGGTCAGCCGTATGAAAGTAGTGTCGGCCAGATGTGTGAAAGTAGTGGCGGCCAGCTGTATGAAAGTAGTGTCGGCTAGCTGTATGAAAGTAGTGTCGGCCAGATGTATGAAAGTAGTATCGGCCAGCCGTATGAAAGTAGTGTCGGCCAGATGTGTGAAAGTAGTGTCGGCCAGATGTGTGAAAGTAGTGTTAGCCAGATGTATGAAAGTAGTGTCAGTCAGACGTATGACAGTAGTGTTGGCAAGCTGTGTATAAGGAATGCCTGCCAGTCGCATGAAAGTAGTGTCGGCCAGCCGTATGAAAGAACTGGTTCCTGCACCCACTCGCTGGTCACCACGTTCAGAGTTAAGTACGATTACGGATGTTTGACTTTTTGTCAGTGTCCTGCCTCTCTATTGTCACTACAACAGACGCCCATGGATCCCCTGCTTACTAGTGCCAAAAATGTTTTACACATCACCCCTTCAATAATATAATATTAAAACCCATAAACCATAAAAGTCATACGGGTGCCACATTTGAGACATCATTCATCCACAGACCTCTGTTCTCAGCTATTTCTAGATTGTAGAAAAATCATGCTCGGACCATTCCTTCATGTTGTCAATACATGATTTTATCAAACCGACTATTTGCCTTTAACCTTTAATTGTTCCGTACAAAATAGTTTTAGAAAGTGAGTCGTATTTTACATATCTAAATGAAAGACATGTACGCTGTTTCATTACCACCAAAAGTGGTTCCTGATGCCCTGCAGGTTTTATATATTTACTGCCGGACAAACAAACATGTTTCTGTTGTGTTCTATTTTACTCATTTTTAACAGACATATGTACCACTTATATTCATAAGACGTTCCTTCTTTCCATGTATACACTTAGTATCCTCATGCTTTCACGTCCATACAGGGAACAGTTAGCACTTGCCACCTCTATAAATGCATCTTTACTGCAATTTTGATCTTACGTCTCCAAATAGTATTTAGCGTTGTCCATGGCAGACATCACTACATCTAATCTTAACTTGATCTCATTTTTCGATTTGCCATCATCACACATTTTAGACCCGAGATATTTGCATGTGGTAACTTCTAGTTTGTAACCATTGAATTGAATGTTCGTAGAATTAAGCTTGATATATCTGAACGATGCAAATATTCTTTTGTTGAGCAGCAGTACGCAGTGTGATAATCTTATCACTTATGTGTTTTCAACCAGGCCCATAGATTAGGGAGGGGTATTGGGGGTCCAACTTTTAGTGCTAAAAACTTGGCTAAAACGGTGGGCCAAAAGCGAACTCCTCTCCGCGATTTTTACAAAACGTTCCTCACATTTAACATCAAAAGAAGTTATGACACGAAAACGCGCGAATGGAATATTTTCAGCTACCCCCTCCCTTCTAGGATAACGTATCTACGGCCCTGGTTGCAGTTACTAGCGGAGTTCACCCTGTTCATATCACCTAACAAAAAACGAGTACCGCCTGTGTACTCATCCTTTCAAAACGCTTGACCATCACCGTATTCAATGTCCAGATCTGGATACGTCATAAAAATGCTTTTCTCTTCGAGTCCAGATAAATGGAACATACTACATGGAACAAACAACAGCTCACAAACACACGCATAGGCCATATATCAGACAATGGCGTATTGGGTCAAAGGCCATGAGTTCTTGGACCTCTAGACCAGCAACCAACCAACCATAAAACCAACCTAAAATAAACACAATTTAACAGATACGAGATAAGAAACTACATTGTTTCACATTCCAGTATAGATTAATAGAAGGAAGATCTGCTTTCCAGCCATAATCAAGCGACATGGGTTAAAATGTTCAGCAATGATAAGTGTGTCTGCGATGCAGATGCCAACAACTGTTTAATATGTTTCTGATAACAGACGTTCATTAAACATTTCTTATCAGTGATTGAGATATTGTATTTGTGATAACATATATTCTAAAATATTATTTAGTCGATCTAACAATGGGAAATGATAAACACCAAGAGAGATGAAACAACCTGGGAGTAAACGTTAACAAGACAGACGACATAAACATGCATGCTTGGAGTATGGGTTATGGATACATAAAGTGTACCATATAGGACACCCCGAGATTTATTTTGTGCTTAATAGTGTTGGTGAAATGCCGATTGGAGGAGCTTTCTACTCAGAGGAGTTGCAGGATCTTACATGGTCACCAACAAAAAGAGTAAAGATTAGACTTGAAATAGCCTCGGCTGCAATGTCCAGATTAAATACCATATGCAGAATAAGTACAGCAGTGAAGATAAACCTATATAAATATCTAATAAAAATATATTCTTTTGCACGGATATGAGAGTTGGACAGTTACAGCGGAAATGGAGTGAAAATATAAGTTTTTGAAAGAAATGTTACAGACGAATGTTGTACATCCGTTATACAGTACATAAAACCAACATATATGTGAGAAACAAAATAAGGTATAATGATCGCAGTCCAAAGAGTTTTTTTTTGTTTTTTTTTAACATTATAAGCAGAATATTCCACACAAAAAATGATCACGTCATCAGGAATAAAAGTGTCAACCGTATGTGTTAATATTTGCGTTAGGGTTAGATCATAGGGTTATGGACTAGGGCTAGGATTAGAATTTGATTTAAGTGTTAGGGTTAGGTATTAGGAATAGGGTAAGTATTAGGGTAGTTTCTTCCTAATCATTTTCTGGAGGTCAATATTTTTCAATGTCGTGTAGAATAGATTCAAAAGCACATGTGTGGACCGGCAATCTAGAGCCAAACCCTAACACCTAAGCTAAACCCTAACCCATATTCCTAAACCTAAGCGCTAACCCTAAGATCTAACCCTAATGCATGACGGAACACATGCGACAGACAATTTTATCCCACGATGACGCCATCAATTAGTGTGTGAAATTCGTCTTGAGGAATATTCTCAGCCATTTTTTTTCATTTGTTTACGTTGTGTCGTAAAATTCATTAAAAGTGTGTTACCACTACCAAATGGAACGACAAGGATCTCCGCTAAAGCAATTTTCCCGAAAAACAATGAGGGTAGAACTGCGATCACTGTATCCAAAATAAATACATTTGCAGGCCAACAAGAAAATCTCATGGCAGTGATGAAGCGTCACAAACTTGTATGGTTTGGCCACGTGACGAGGCACGATTCCCACTCTACAACTATCTCGCAGGGCACATTTGAGGGTTGAAGAAGAAGTTAAGAGGTTGAGATAAGAGGATTGATAATATTAAAGTATGAATTCATAATATTAGAGTATGAATTCATAATATTAAAGTATGAATTGATAATATTAAAGACTGGTCAGGATTAAATTCTCTGTACTTGAACAAGGAATTGAGAACAGTAAGACATGGTGCAATTTTTGTTTTGATGTTTCCAGAATGGCACCCCTACGACCCACAAGGGTTACGGGCTTGATATTGATGAAAATACACATGACTACTAATACAAACACACTCTGCACTTCCAAGAACCGAACAGAACAGAGTTGTATACTCTACCTGTTTCTAATCCGTGGAGTGGACAAAATTGTCGAAGTCGACGAGAGCGTGATACGTAAGCATATACCCTAGGACACGTTCTACCACGACACAACGATAAATTTACGGTGCCTCATGCCGAGAGACAAAAAAAACGTTGAAAACATAATATAGTGCTTGTACAAAACTGTAGTGCCGCAACACTCATGCCGTAGAAGACGTCAACCTAAACAAATGAGTTAGCAAATCGATATGTACTCGCTGCAGCAAAAGTGAAATCCAAAAGGTGAAGCTTCGAACAGGGTAATGAAGTTTTAGTAATCGCTGGAAGCACACATAATAACACACACAAATCGACGTATCGAAAAATAAGTCTTTATCAAAGACTAAATGGGTTCAATGCCCGTCAGTCGTATAGATGATATCATATAATTCCGTCATTACTCTGTTTGTCTTGTCACACCGATATTTGGGTGTGTATTGTCTATTTTCTGTTTATATATATTTTTTTTCACTTCTGAGCTTCTTATTTAAACACACACACACACACACACACACACACACACACACAGGGGTGTCAAAAGTGTTTTTGTCAAATATATTGAAAAACAGAGACTGAAATGATTCAGTCACTTAATGAGAATGAATCCTTATTGGCCAACGGCAAGAGCATACAACATGAAAATGGAAACAGCAAGATAAAGAAGAAGACCAAGAAGAAGGTGGATTGAAGGATTTACAAACATTCTGACACGCCACAGCATTACTACACATCAAGCAACCAAACGTACCATAGCCCGATCACCGATTGTCATTCAATCCTGCGACGCCTTACATCAAAAGTAGAAGAAAAAAACAATAGATAGAATAGACAGAACGACCTTCTTGTTTTAACCTTTCCGGGCCATAACCATATTGTGCCCTGCCACATGAACGTCGATATTTCCGTTCTTCCTCGTAGTTTTTTGTTGTGCATGTAGTTTTGATTAAGGCCTTGTGATCGAAACTTGATTTGTGTGCGTGTTACTATGTGTGTTTCCAGTGATAGATAAAAACTTCATTACTCTGTTCCAAGCTTCACCTGTTGAGTTGAAATATGCCAGTTAATGATTTTAAAAATGAATCGCATTTCCTATGGTGAGGTACGATCATTTCAACCGCGGTCGTCAGCCCAAATTTTGTTATATATCACTGCTTTTTAACAACAGTAAAAATAGTACGGGTACTCGTAGAATATTGTATGACTGTCGTGTAGCGTCAAATAGAGGAGCAAAAAACAGTGGCACATCTCGAAAGTAGCTTGCGAAATGCATTTGAAGATCGCGGCTAATGGCAACGGACAAATCGCATTTGACGCAATTCTCGCTGGCTTGAGTGAGATCAAAAAAATACGGTGCCAATAATAAAAATGATGATTTTGTTTTGTGTCTCATTTCGTCTTGGTACGGAAATGTTTCGTACTGTTCAATTTTGTTTTGTTTATTTGCCGGTTGTTTTGCACACGGCCTTGACCGACAAGGAAGCAAGATTTTAAATGCTAGCAGTGTTTTCACTTTTCTCAGAAAGAACAATCTTCTTCTTCTTCTGCGTTCATTCTCAAACTCCAACTGGATCTAGCTGGATCATGGTCCTGCTAGATTTCCAGCAGGATGTAGTCCAGAAAATGGAAATGCGTTGTGTCGCCGTTTTATTTGCGCCAATGGCCCGACACATCCGTCTTCGGCGGAGAAAGAACAATCTAAATTTAAACTTTTTACCATGGTTAAAAAACTGATTAGCACCGGTCGCAATTCTACTATATTGAGCGGAGTACACGCTGTAGTGTGTGTGTTTAGTACGATGGTCTGGTAAAGGTTTTAAATATGTAAATATTTAAATATGTGGCTTCTACCGGCACACTACCCAATTCATTTATAACCTTGTTCTTAAGTTTAATATTCTACTCGATTCCATAAAGCTTTCTGTGGATATATGTCTCTGTGGGCCAGTGCTCCTCACTTAACTGGTTTAGTGTAGTTGTTCAGGATATGACCTACGGTCTGTTCTGCCTGCCTACATTTACACAGGGGTGTTAGAAGCAGTCATAGTTTATTTAAGTTGTTCTTTAGACTGCTTCAGCAATGCTTTTTGATGGACACTATCTGATGGTAGTCTGGAAGCATATGAAAAGCACTAAGTCTGTTGTCTTTTAATGTAATCCAGGATTGGCATTGTGTTTGTTGGTCTTCTGATGTTTTCATTTCTGATTCTGTTACTTATTATTACTCCGAGAATTCTACGTAGACAAGATATTTATGTTGTAACATGTTCTTTTGGCATTCGCTGCTAGTATGCACGTTTGACATTGGTAGCTAAGTGATATGATGATATTTTTATAAAATGCAGGTTTGGTGTTCATATTCACATATTTGTTTTTGAAAATAGGAGACACCTACCCTAAGATCTGATATGGTATGTTGCATCTATGTTGAATTTCTTTGGTGTTTTCCCATTTTATGAAATGATGCTTCCAAGATACGTGATTTATTTCTGCGTGGTTGCACTCTCTAAACCAGAGAACCGTTTGTCTGAGAGAGCCATGGACACCACACATTTTGAAAAGTAATTCTGTGAGATCCATACCATACATTATGTTTAACACTAAAAATTCAAGTAAATGTGTGCATTTTATGTAATTACAACACTAAAAGTACAAAAAGTATGTCTCTGAATTCTTTTTAATAACATTGTTATGCTGTTGCTAATCAATAATTAATATTTCTTACCATTAATACGACTTTTGATGCTGAGCTGCAGTAGACTTTAGCTCATTTGTAGAGTGAAATATTATATGCAATTAATATGTAGATCAAATAAGTTTAAAGAATTTTTTTTTTTATAATCGAACATTTATCTACGAAGCAGAAGCAGCCATCAATAGAGCCACATCTGGCTCGCGAGCCATGGGTTCCTGACCCCTGCTAAACACAGCTTGTCCTGGCACCAATAGCTTCTCTGATTCTAGGTACCATTTCAGTGTTCTGTTGACCATCCTTTCCATTGTCTTACAGACACAACTAGTTGGGCTTATTCGTCTCTAGCTGTCAGGCTTCTGTTTGTCCATACTTTTTTTTATATGATAGGACACATGAATGCTTATCTCCGTGATTTGGGTACATTGCATGTTCCCCAACTGTAGATGTATACCTATAGTAATTTATACATTGCTGCATATCCTATGCTTTTATGCATTTCGTTGGAGATGTCGTTCGGTCCTAGTGATTTTCTATTTTTTAGTTTTCTTATAAATATTTTTATATCTTCTAGCGTGAATTGTTTAGACATGGCATAAGGACATTTTGTGTTATTCTAATCGTTGTTTATTTCTTGTTGAATATTTCGTTGCCTGCATACTTTGATTGTAATGATACTTTCTTTTCTAAAGGATTTTACAAGCATGTCTACTGCTTGCTTGCCAGTGTAGATCTTACCTGTATCTTCCAGTGTAATTGTTTCTCGATGAGAGTTGCATTAATCATTTATTTGCTTGGTTAGTTTCCACAATGTCCTTCCTTCCTTTCCAAAGT
Organism: Meghimatium bilineatum; assembly: GCA_034231615.1. Taxonomy (NCBI): domain Eukaryota; kingdom Metazoa; phylum Mollusca; class Gastropoda; order Stylommatophora; family Philomycidae; genus Meghimatium; species Meghimatium bilineatum. Next base: position 41,981,050 of record CM067305.1, on the reverse strand, counting down.
TTAATTTTTTGTTTTTTTTTCCTTCAGCTTTTTCTCTGTATCCATTTTTTCTTTAGTGAACTTTATTGTGGCCTTTTGTAGTGTGACGTGGTTCTGTTGGTATAAAGTTGTATTAATTTCGACTGTAGTCCACGTTCCAACTAATAGCCCTTTCTTTATTAGAATTATTACATTTTTGTTTTCTGAACTTTTTAAATTACTGACATCTTTTCATAGCATAAACTTTGTCATTATTGGAAGGGTATTTTATTATTGCCTCTGCCACGTCTTTATCAATATGTGTATAGTCAGTATTTATTCTTTGCATATTTTTTTTAAAATAAACCAAATGTTAATTTATGTGAATCTTTAATTTTGTTTGTTTAGATGGTAAAACAGGTATAACAATTTTCTAGGCGGTACTATTTTTATATTTTGCAAGGCCGAAATAGTTGCTTTTAACGTATTATTTAGACAAAACATTTTTAAGTATTACAGGCTGCCCAATAGTATATTCAACATATGTATTTACAGTTACAGGCTGTCCAATAGTATAGTCAACATATGTATTTGCAGTTACAGGCTTCCCAATAGTATAGTCAACATATGTATTTACAGTTACAGGCTGCCCAATAGTATAGTCAACATATGTATTTACAGTTACAGGCTGCCCAATAGTATAGTCAACATATGTATTTACAGTTACAGGCTGCCCAATAGTATAGTCAACATATGTATTTACAGTTACAGGCTGCCCAATAGTATATTCAACATATGTATTTACAGTTACAGGCTGCCCAATAGTATAGTCAACATATGTATTTACAGTTACAGGCTGCCCAATAGTATATTCAACATATGTATTTACAGTTACAGGCTGCCCAATAGTATAGTCAACATATGTATTTCCAGTTACAGGCTGCCCAATAGTATAGTCAAGATATGTATTTACAGTTCGATACAATGATACAAAATTTACCTATCAACCTTTTCATTTTCTCTATAATTATATAAATAAAAAGCTTCAGTTGATCCTCCATAAGAAGAACATCTCATTTATTGATAGGCTGTACAGCTTCATCTAAAGTCGGATAATTATTCTTCACAAATTCACATTACCAAATTGTAAATATTTCTAAGGTTTTATCTTTATACTGTAATATCCTTTAATATCTTCTAATCCAGTATTTCCCAGCGTGGGGCCCACACCCCCATAGGGGTCAATTTGATTGTTCAGGGGGAGAAATCAGGGGGAATTAATATAATTTGAATATTAATAAACATGTATATGTTACATAGGGGGGGAGGGGCATCAGAATTTTAGAAAGACTTAGGTGGGGGGCATGGTAAAAAAAAGATAGGGAAATACTGTTCTTCTTCTTCAGCGTTCATTCTCAAACTCCTGCCGGATCTCTATTGCAGTAGGACAATGACCCTATTAGATTTCCAGCAGGATATAGTCCAGAGAATGGAAATGCGTTGTGTCGCCGTTTTATTTGCGCCAATAGCCCGACACATCCGTCTTCGGCGGGTTCTAATCTATCAATTATTTCATCATATATTTGTTTCATAGTTGTATTTCCTTCTTTTACAAATTTCTTTAGAATGATAACATTTAGTACATCCATGAAAATACCAATTGAAGAATTCATAAACACAAACTGTTTTGATTTCTCTACCGTTGTAAAATCCATCAAGTTTATATCTTTTACCATTGACATAAATTACTTTTTCATATCTTCTTTTGGCGAGTTGAATATCTCTAAAACCTAAAGATTCTAACCATTAAATTGTTTTATAAGATTAATTATCTTCAAATAGATTGAAAATAGATTGAAAAGGATCTACACAATTCTTTGTATTTCTTTAAAATGCATGTATGTACATAGTACATCCTTTGCTAATATTAAACATCAAACAAACTATACTAAGAGATTTATTTTTGGAAATGAAATATTCTGTCTTTATACAGGAATATAACACGTTATATATATATTCATTACCTTATTGACATTATATATATATATATATATATACAAGTTAATCTACTATTTATAAAGTTTATAGAGTTTAGATATTTATAAATATATATCTTTATCATACTAGTTATAACAGTATGACTCCCGTGTGTTGTCGGGGCCCGAAAGGGGAGCAAAGAATAGCAACACTGTTTACCTTCCACGCATGTCGTAAAAGGCGACTAAGGAGGTTATGGGATGGAGTTTGCTGTCCAATCCTATATAGGGTCAGTGACCCAAAGACATGCTGAAGTCGGATGTGTCAGGCCGAAAGGCGCAGATAACGCAGCAATGCTGTAAACCATGACACAATGCATTCCGTTCTCCGGACTACATCCTGCTAATCTGCAGGAGTTTGAGAACGAACGCAAAGAAGAAGAAGAAGAGTATGAAATGTATCTCTATTATCATGGAAATATATTTATTTGGCAATCAACAGCATGAGAATTGTGATCATGTATATATCATCTCTAATAGAATTTAAACAACAAACGAAGACGGTCTAAAGAAAACGTTGCTATCAACAGCATTTATGAAGGCAGAGTTAATGGCAACAGGGGAAGAGGGCGCCCAAGACGACGATGTTGTAGTGATATATCAGGTTGTTTAAACATCTCTCTAGCTGCGGCCAGTGGAGTAGCGTGGGTCAATGGCGCCCGGGCGGAATCATAATTTTCCGTCCTTGTAACATTAAAAAAAATAAGTCTGTAATTGTAAAAGACTGGACGAAAATAATTATTTGCCGCTCTCCAGATGATGCCGCCCGGGGCGGTACGCACCTCCGACCCTTCGCTACTCCACTGGGAGCGGTAGGTTAACTCGTCTATAATTGCCAAGTGTTCAGAGAAGCGATAAGGAAGAACAAGTTCGGGAAAGAATATGTCACATGATGATGATATAATTTTCTTTATATTGTCTTTTTATTGGAGATTGGACGGTATCATCATGAAATCCAGATACATGAACAGATAATTCATTATTCGTAAATTTGTTTTTGTTATCTTTTAAAAAAAATTAATTATAAATTTTCTAATTAAGCAATGGATAATGATATATCTCTTTATAAAAATATATATCATGATGAAACTATAGCATTAAGTCCTTAATTAAAAAGAGGATTAGACAAAATCTTGCCTAATGCGACAGAAGAAACAGTTTTCTTGAGAAATGGTATGCACCATAATGGACAGCTGAAATATTTGTTATAGATAAAGTAATAAATACACATCGCATAACCTACACAATTAAAAGCTTTAAATAATGAACAACATATTGTGGTTATTTTTCGAAAAATATTTTTTTACAAAAGATCATATTTTTAAATTCATTTTTACAAAAAATGAAACTGTTAAACAATTTTTGCAAATGATGTTACAAATTTTATAAATAATTAAATTTAAGAAGTATATAAGAAACCTATAGAAAGATAATAAAATGAAATTTATATAAGAAACCTATAGAAAGATAATAAAATGAAATTAAGTTTTAAATGGGACGAAGTTTTAGCTTCTAATGAGAAAAAAGTTCAATCACTAAATAAACAAAAGAAGAAAGATCCATTAGAATGCCGGAGGCATGGCACAGCCTATTTAGAAAAACAAACTGAAATTTGTTATGTAGAAGTTAAATTTAAAACTAATGAAGAAAGTTCTTTACGTGTGATTTTGAATGTCGTCTTCTGAGAAATCTCCATGTTTTCTACGAACATTTTAGTTCTGCACTATTGGTTTGCTAGACCTAAATCCAACATAGATGCAACATAGCATACCGGATCTTGGGACAAATCTCTCCTATTTTCAAAAACAAATAATTTAGAATGAACGTCAAAAACTGCACTATATAAAACAATTATTATACCATCACTATGCTATCAATGTCAAACGTGGACACTAACAACAGAATCGAAAAGGAAACTTGTTACAACAGAAATGACTTGTCTATGTAGAATCCTCGGAGTAACAATGAGAGACAGATTCAGAAACGAAAACATCAGAAGACTAACAGACACAACGCCAATCCTGGATTACATCAGCAGACAACATATTAAGTGGTTTTCACATGTTTCCAGATTACCCTCAGACAGTACCCTTCAAAAAGCATTACTATACAGACACGATCAATACACAGTCAGGGGCGGACCTTGAAAACTATGGATTACAGAAATATAAAAGAGTCAACGAAAACAAAAATATATGAAGTACACAAAAAAGTCATCTCCAGAGAACTCTTCTACTTCTGATGCTGCAAGGCATAAAGGGGTATAAAGCGAAAAGAAAAAAAGGAAGAAAGTTCTGATAAGGAAATTAATAATACATGTATATATTTGGAAACATTTATTTAGATAGATAATATTGAGAGAGAAAGAAACTATTACATGATGATATTGAAAACAAAAGAACAAATATCATTATTATAATCTTAGATGTGTATTTCATATAATTAAATGTAGAACCGATACAAGAAAAAAGTTTCTGATTTTTCTAAAGAACAATTGAATAAAATTAAAACAAGCATTAATGATTACATACAATTTTATATAGTCTGTAATAGTTTTCCAATTCTGATGAGTTGTAATGTATCTTATAGAACAATTCACCAGAAATATGAAATATTATTGATAGTGAAACCGACATTGTCGTTTGAACAAATTTGAATTATATTTAAATCTATAAAATGGAACTGGGCAAGTTCAAACTTTTACGTGAAATGAATCCTGAAGATATCACTAACATTCATAAAGTAGATATTATTTTGAAGTTTATGAATTAGGTTTTAGGTATATTGACTATCCTCTTCGCACATCGAACTTCGCAGGTGCTCAATTTCCGCTTCAGTAAATCTCCCACTGTATAACCGCTGATGGTTCAGGTTCTATGTCGATTCAATGCTCTATTTTAAATATTTGTTAGGTGTCCTCTACAGGACATGCCTATCATCACTCCTAAATCTTGTATTCTCGATATTAAATCATGGTCATGTATCTCAAAATCCTCTGAATGTACGGACTGACAAAGAGCACTGAATATAGAATAGGCTTACCATATGTTATGGTGGTAGGGCTAGCTTATTTGTTGCCCTTTCGTTTCCCTCTCCACACTCGCATGTCCGGGGACAAAGATAATCGTGTTTTTTTTTCGAAGTGATGCTAACTTTTTAGTTCTCTGTAATGACTCCACCCATACCCTGCGCACATCAACTGTTTTACTTTCAGAATCATATTCATTGAGGCACTCAGTATGCACGCATGGGAATAGGCTTGTGGTTCCAGCCAGTTTAAGGTTTGAGTTACGAGAAATACTTCCAGCACTTCCATCGTTAGATTTCCTGTTGTTACGGCAAAAGCCCCAGTAACTTCGTATACTGTTCTTCATCGTGATCTGGTAGTAACGGCGCCGCTGATGTCGGACGATCGATCCATCCGTGTAAATAACCACATCTATGTCATCTGCATGTTCGCAGAAAAGTGCCGTGATCACAGCATCCACGATCACAGGGGTACGTTCCCTGCATTCTTTATTGAGTGCAATGACTGTCTTGACTGCCTCCTAAAAGACCATAGGAACAGGTATTCATTTCTCGCCAATATTTATGTCTTTTGAGGCGCAAATTTGTGTAAATTTATATACAATCAAGCAATGTTCTTATATAAAAATAACAACTTCAGGCTCTTTGTTGAAGGCTCCCGTGTGCTTCCGGGCCCCGAAATGGTCACAAAGATTAGTGATACTTTTACCTACAATATATGCCGTAAGATGCAACTAAGGAGGCTTAAGGAAAGGAATTCATTGTCCCATTTCATAGAGAGGCAAAGCGACCTAGAAGACTGATGTTTCAGACAAAAGGGTGAGGATATCGCAGCCAAGCTGTGGGTCATGACACAAGACATTCCATTTTCTGGACTACAACCTCCTCAACTGCAGGGGGGGCTTAAGAACGAAACCATAAAAAGCAGAAGAACAGAGGGGATTCAACTTAAATTCACAGTCACTGAGAAGCAGTCAAAGAGAAGAGAAGGGCCCGGAAGAAGATTGAGAAACTCTCTACCACCTTAAACAAAACGGCTACAACAGATGGACAGAAAACGTAAGATACATTACAAAGGAAAACAAACAAAAGACGTGGGAAGAAACATGTAGGAAACTAAATCTAAAATGAGAAAATAAAGCCTGGAGACGCATAATCTCGAGTGAAAATATACATTTTCGTGGGGACATAGTGTAAACAACACTCATAGTAGATGGTTATGGCAATGAAATAACAGTATCCATAACAGAACACAGTGATACCAGTAATTGAACATATTAGAACACACTGGTACCCGTCTGTGAAAATATTAGAACACAGTGGTACCACTAAGAGAGCAGTTACATTCAACAATTTGTATGCAAAGGTTAACAAGTCACAGCCAAGGAAGAAATTAGACAAAATACTTACAAAAAGTACAACACCTAACAAAGATGATAACAATATTGCTGCATTCAATGAACTTCTCCATACCAGATTCAGCATACCAATACTGAACATAGTAATATGGAATGTTTCTAGAAACAAAGCTCCACGACCAGATTATTTTTTCTTTTAATGAAATATGTTGATTGGTTGGTTGCTGATCTAGCGGTCCATGGGATCATGCCCTTTGACCCAAAATTATATGTAAGTTGAGGCTAATGGCAAACGTAATACTCCTATGGTTTATTAATAGAACGTGGAAGGAGGGACAGTTGCCATCAACGTGGCTCACAGCAACCGTCAACCCAATTCTTAAGAAAGGAAAACCAGCAGGAACACCAAGAAGATAAAGGCCAATATCCCTCACCTCATGCATAGGCAAGCTGGTTGAGAGAACGGTTAACAACAGGCTATACTAGTGACGGGAAGATCATCACTGTCTAGATAATAACTAGGCTGGCTTCAGGTGCAAATGTATCGCACAGATGGCCCTCTCTTCATATTCACACAAAATGTGATGGATGGTTTTCAAGAAGGAAAAGCACATTGGCAATGTTTATTGACCTTGAGCAAACCTATGGGAAAGTCTGGAGAAAGGGACTTTTGTAGACGATGAACAAAATGGGAATAGCTGGGAAGATGTTTAAATGGATACAGGCCTTCCTGACAAACCAAAACCATAGCCACCAACTATGCCGGTACACTATCCTGCAATAATTTCACAGTTTTTTTGCTTATTTTCATCGATGATCTAGCGAAATATCTCTTATGTAAACAAAATCATTGTTTGCTGACGACCTTGCTATCGGTGCCACTTATAAATATCCCATCCTGGCCAAAGCAAAGATAAACACGGCTAGCTCTCCTCTCAATCTCAGTATATTTTGAATTGTGGAAACTAAAAATCAATACACAGAAAACTGCTTACATAATTTTCTCAAGAAGTCACAAAAGAGCCAAAAGATCTGTCAACATCAAAATGAGTGGAGAAATATTAATAAAGCAAGAACCCATTGTACATCTTGGAGTAAAACTAGACAGACAACTGAAAGCATAAATAGAAAAATCTTAGAGGAAAAGCAAGCAAACGGCTAAACCTCATTAAGAGACTAGCTAGTACAAACTGGGAGGACAGACAAGCAGACTCTCCGCCAACTTTATATTGGTTATGTGAGATCAGTAATGAGTTACAACCTTTCTCTTCAGACCAGTTCGAGCAACACTATTATTCCATCCCTGAATATGGCTTAGAACCAATTTCTGAGACATTCTGTGAAGGGATGCGATCAACACCCACAGGAGTATGTGAGAACGATGTAAATGTAGAACAGCTGGATACCAAACGGAACAGAACACTGGCGAAAGCGATAGAGAGGTACACTAGACAACAGTTTGACCATCCAAATAAAATACTTTTTGACACTTGAAAACAAAGAGACTAAACAACTGTCTCTACTACAAATATCCGGAGTGGAAGATGACAAACACCATCTACAGCAAGAGAAAGAACTAGAAAACAAATACCTTGGACAAGCCCCATGGGAGAATTTGCAACCACCAACTATCCAAACCAAATTACTAGATAAAACAGCTAATAAGGGAGCACTACCAATAATCCTGAGGACAAGCGCGCTAGAAACTAAAAACAGCTACTCATCATCAGCAACCAAGGTCTACACTGATTGATCGGCTTTCAAGGCCACCTATTTTGCAGGATATGGCATCCATATATATTACCCTGATGGATCTGATTACGAGTTCTGTGATTTTTTGTGAAAATTGCTCAAAATATGAAGCAGAAACTGGAGCCATCAAGACAGCCATTGAGTTAATACACCAACAGTATGATCTCATGAAACAAAAACCAACAGATATAGTCATTTTTACAGTCTGTCAGTTTTGGAAACACTTAAACACACACCATATGAACAGCAAGATATTCTCCACATAGCACAAGCAGCGCACAATTTTATCTCTGCATATCCAGTGTGTCCATGCAATGGATTCCTGAACATAGTGATGTAGCAGGAATGAAGTAGCGAACAGACTTGCAAAAAGAGGCGCCTCAAAATAACAAAAACAAAGACCTTGTAGTATGGAAACAGTCAAACAGATTCTCAGAAATATAACAAGGGAAATCTGATTGAACAGATGGGCAAATGGGCTGACTGGTCGAAATTTATTCAGTGAAATGACATTACCAAACGACAACGACAATATAAATAAACTCTCGCGGAGAAACAAATCACTTATCTTTTAGTTTCGAATAGGTCATACAAGGATCAATAACCATTTAAACCGTATCGAACACCAGCAATCACCCACTTGTAGACACTGCTCTCATCCCAATGAAACAGTGGAACATTTCCTTATTGACTGCCCTTACCTTTCAACTGTCAGGAAAAGACTTAAACAGATACCTTTAACTGTCACTAACTTACTGTATGGATCACTAAGTCAACTTCAGAAGACCTGCCCTTTTTTAAGAATTTAATTGTGCTGAGAAGAGTAGCATTACTCATCAACATTTGGATATCGATAACAACAATAACTTAAATTCACTCACTCGCTACCGGAAAATCGATTTCCAGTTTCAAAGGTTATATTGTTCATCATAAACTACTCTTAGTTAATTGGTACCATATCTACCAGAAAATTAAAGGCGGGACCATTCCTAGGTATGCGGTTGGTCCACAAAATTCACCAAAGGTATGAAAGTAAACACTACTTATTTGTTCACTCACTCACTCACTTATTCATTTACTCACTCACTAACTCACAAACAGCAAAATGAGAGCATTTATTTTAGCATCAGTAATTTTTTTCTATTTTGGTTTGTCCAATAAAACATTCAACTAGCACACTGCGTAGCGACAGTATCAGTCAACCATCTGCAATCAGAAGCTGTGAATAATTCCGTTGCGATCCCTTATTCAAAACGTTTATTTTTACATTTAATTACTTAATATTATCATTACTACTGCAGGACTGATTGTAAACCCCGCAAAAACGTAATTTCTTTGTGAATATCTCTTCAAATTACTACTCTAAATCTGTTTCTATCTTATTGAGAGGCAGAACTCCGAACTTAGAAAATCAATCACCGATTTCTGCATTACTCACAAACTCTCTGCTTATGAAAGCAGACGACTCTTATTAAACTATAAAAATATCCCAGTAAAACACAAATTAAATGTGTTATTTCCTGGAATGCACACTTTATTTTGTATATCTTCTATATTTATATTTAACAACGAGTCTAAGACAGATACTAGAAGAGAATTCTCACAATAACTGTTTTAGATTCATTTTATGAGACACACAGAAACGAAAGCACTTAGTGATGAAATTCAATATTTTATTACACAAATTTAAGTGAATGATACAAAAAAAACAAAAAAGATGAATTTAAAGTAAAAGTAAAAATAACGTTACATATATTTATAAGATTAGGTTTAGATAATGAAAACATTGATGGACGAATAATTCTAGAGGTTGACAATTTAAAGGACGAATACTTTGTCGGATGAATATATTAATGAACAAACGCTGACAAGGAAATACGTGGACATAGAAATATACTGCAAACTTTTCTGATAAGAAAGTGGTAAGTAAATATATAAAATAGACAAAATATAAAATAGATTAAATAACAGATTTACAAGGAGTAAAACCAAGACAGAACTAACAAGGTCTTTATCAAGATGAGGAAATAAATTTGTTTATTATTAATTGATTGATTGATTTAACGTTATCTTACTAATTAATTGATTGATTGACTGATTGACTGATTGACTGATTGATTGATTGATTGATTTGATTTGATTGATTGATCGATTGATTGATTGATTGATTGATTGATTGATTGATTGATTGATTGATTGATTGATTGATTGATTGATTGATTGATTGATTGATTGATTGATTGATTGATTGATTGATTGATTGATTGATTGATTGAATGTCATTGTCACCTTAATAGGAACACACCCATATGAGCTCCGACCCTGGTCTCAGTAAATTCAGTAACAGGCTCGCATATTCATCTAGATAAACCACAGAACAGTGATCGATATGTGAAATGTGGTCACCAATTCGTCTAGAATCTAGAGGACACGAAGAACAGTGACGATATGAACGATATTTGAGGAAGTTAGGTCTAAGTCGTTCTAAAATCTGATTCCTCCCGCCTACGTAACATATACCTATTTTTGTATATTCTAAAATTGAATTATTCCCTAAAAGTTCCCTGAATTGCTCCCCTGAACAATTAAATTGTCCCATGTGTGCCGTGGGCCTCACGTTGGGAAACACTGCTCTCTAGAGTATAGGTTCCCAAACTATTTCAATCCACCATCCACTTGTCAGACATAAATGTTGTAATCCCCCCCCTCCCACTTTCACCATTAAAACAATTTTCCATATTCAAGCCGTTTGTTTGATATTTTCGATGTGCACAGCAACTAATGATAAAATGCTGGCTATAAGGTTAAATATTGAAAAAGTAGTGGTCAATGTGTGTTTCATCTTGAACACAGTTATTGCTATACAGATTAATCATGACACAAAGAAGATGTGTTTTGATTGTAAAGTGTATGCTATAATAACAATATGCACATTTTCATACAATGGTTTACATCTAAAAAATTCGGTATATATACAGGTCTAATAAAAATTCGGTATATATACAGGTCTAATAAAAATTCGGTATATATATATATATATATATATATATATATATATATATATATATATATATATATATATATATATATATATATATATATATATATATATATATATATATATATATATATATATATATATATACAGAAATTGCATTACATTTGTAAGAATATTATTTCAATAATTTTCTTCTTTTTCTTCAGCGTTCATTCTCAAACTCCCACTGGATATCTCTTGTATCAGGACCATGGTCCTATTAGATTTCCAGAAGGATGTAGTCCAGAGAATGGAAATGCGTTGTAGCTGTTTTATTTTCTCCAATGGCCCGACACATCCGTCTTCGACGGGATTTCAATAATTTAAAAAAAAAATAAAATACATTACAAAATATAACGCAAAATCACGAAAATAATTAATTTCGGAATACAGATCAGCAGACTACCTGAACTCCTCCCCCCCCCCTTCAAATTGCTTCTGACCCTTTTATCGCCCCCACTCCTCTAGATTGTTTCAGCGTCCAAAGGGGAAGGGGGGAGGGTTTACCGCACACTTTGGGAACCTATGGTTTATAAGAAGTGAAGAACATCGACAATATGAACGATATTTTGGTAAGCGTGGTGACAGATTTGTCTAGAGCAGTGTTTCCAAACGTGGGGCCCACGCCCCACAGGGAGGCAATTGATTGTCAGGGGAACCATACGAACAAGTTGTAATTGACCTTCATTTAGTAGTAATTTTATTTTTGAATATTAAAACATATGTATATGTTAAATGGGAGGGGAGGGACATCCGAATTTAAAAAAAGACTTAAGTGGGGTATGGTAAACAAAAATGTTGGAAAACACTATTCTAGCGGAAGGGCAGAACAGTGACGATATGAACGATATTTACTGAGATACATAGTAACAAGTCCCGGAGAAAGTTAACAGAAGGGGGAAGGGGGAGAAACGGAAAATAAATTGACCAAAAATTGGTCACGAGTCACGAAATGTTCATAACCAATTCTTTAAAGTGTCATTCGATGCAATAGCCATGCTGCCATTCTGTCTTTCACGGCTGCATGATCGTGTTAAAACATAAATGTGATGTTTTCGCTCATAGAATTAACTAACAAATCCATCTATTTGTTTGCATGTTGTTGTAGTTTTTTGTTTTTTTTCAGAAACAATGTTTCTCCCTCCAAGGTCAGATGAATGGCACGCCTTAGATGGAATAAAAGAACAGCTCACTATCACATGTATATATCACACAATAGCATTGTTTCAAAGGGGATGAACACACGGACGGCTATACCAGCAATTTGTTTCAAAGGGGATGAACACATGGACGGCTATACCAGCAATTTGCAATTTGTTTCAAAGGGAATGAACACATGGACGGCTATACCAGCAATTTGTTTCAAAGGGGATGAATCCATGGACATCTATACCAGCAATTTGTTTCAGAGGGGATGAACCCATGGACGGCTATACCAGCAATTTGCAATTTGTTTCAAAGGGAATGAACACATGGACGGCTATACCAGCAATTTGTTTCAAAGGGGATGAATCCATGGACAGCTATACCAGCAATTTGTTTCAGAGGGGATGAACCCATGGACAGCTATACCAGCAATTTGTTTCAAAAGGGATGAATCCATGGACAGCTATACCAGCAATTTGTTTCAGAGGGGATGAACCCATGGACAGCTATACCAGCAATTAACCAACTTAGTGTAAGAGAATAGATCCTGCTCCAATCTTGCAAAGTTCACGCGCAAAATTAACCTTGTGGTGCTAACCAGAGCGATGTCGCCACTATAGTTTTGGCATGAAATCTGACAATGTAGTAAATTTACAGTATAGAGTTCGCATGCGGAATGTCACATCGGTGACCCATCATATAGCAAATGCCTAGAGGATGGTATGCTTATATAGTGAGGTTGCTTTAATAGTTGTTGCGAATTAGTACACGAAAAGTTATCTGTATCCCCGACGGCAGGTTGCTGCCATGGGACATACCTTTATCTTTATGATGAAATTTTCTTAGTGTGGGCGCCTCCACAGAACTTCATATACACAGTTACGTTTCTACCTACTCAGAGCATGATGCTTCTTCTCAAAACATTATCATTGCACAGCTCTAAGAGTTGGCAGTCTTCTGGGTATGAAATAATGCTCAAGAGAAGTCTTTCTATTGCACAGCTCTGAGACTTGCACAGCTCTTATTTTCTGCCTAGCAAATAAAGCTTAGGAGAAGCCTTCCCATTGCACAAACGGATATACAAGCTCTATAATTCGCAAATGTTGGGCTCGAAATAAAAACAGTAAAGAGTACTTACTAAATTGTATACACCAAGCAGGAAGGTCTCGACTCCACCACAAACCTGTAGAGAGATAATACCCAGGATAGTAATACTGTCATATGAAAATAACTATACACTACGACATAAGACGAAAACAGTAGTTAGATTTCATAAATATATAATAAAATTCAACTAGCAATCATTAAAAACGCAAGTAGCTGTTTTCACACGAGACACTGCACGTGCTGAATTTAAATTAGCTGAAACTATTTTTATCACATTTATTAACCATTTCTTGAACACAATCTGCAGTACTTTTTAAAAAAGTAAACAATTCAGAACCGGATAATAAACAGTCGTTTACCCTTGATATAACAAACTATTTTCACTCATTGTCATCAAACCCCAGATGTATTGTTAATATCGTGTGTGTCTCCCAGCAGCATCAATATAAGCTTGGCATCGGCGTCTCATGCCATTGCAGTGTCTAGAAAATTGTTTGAGATACGCCGTTCCAATCTGTAATGACTGCTCGCTCAAGATCATTCACAATTTTATGTCCTGTTAACGGAGTCTTCTGTTCAGTTCATCTCAAGCGTGGTCAATCAGGTTCATGTAAGGAAGGTTTGCAGGTCAATCAAGTACAAGAAAAGGTTGCTGGGCTGAGAAATTCTTGGTTACATTAGCAGCGTGAGGTCTAGCCAGGGCCGGTCTTAGACCATTGCAACCTATGCGGCCGCATTGGGCCCCGCACTTCATAGGCCCATAAATTCATATTAGAATTTATTTTATTATCCTCTTCCCTACCCAGACTGGGCCCCGCGCAATCCGTTTCGCATTCGGCCCCGCAATTGTTAGGGCCGGCCCTAGGTCTAGCATTGTCGTTCTGAAGGATTCCCATATCTTGATGATTGTAAAAAAGAAAATGCACAACGATATGGCGCAGTACTGGATTAATGTAGACACCAGCGATTATGTTAGCTATGAAGACATGAAGGGGAATAAGATGATAATGGGAGTATCCACCTCAAACATGTACGCTTCCTCCTCCGCATCTGTTATACTAGACTATATACTCATCAGCATATCTTTCTTAGGATAGCGCTAAACTCTAAATTCTATCAACAAATGAGACATTCATCCGGCTTTCATCAGAGAATATCATCGATCTCCATTACACCTTTGGACGTCACAGCAATAAGATCTTGCACCCACAGACGATAGAGCTAAGTACGCCTTTGAAAATCGCTATATATTGCATTTTGTTACCTTGCGCCATGTGGTCTTAATACAAAAGATTTATTTAGTTATAAATGGGTGGTGGGGCCGCTGTTGTGTTGTCATTCATGTTATGTTCGGACACTGTTTTATTTCGTTCTCATTTCCCAGATATTTTTTAATGCGCGACTCTATGACATTACTTGTATATACGTACGTCATTGTCACTTTGGATGTCTCTTGTTAAATGTTTGTCGTCTCATTATTTTGTAATACGTCTGTTATTTTTACTTGTTTTTCTTGAAAAAGACCTAAAAGTTAAAACAACTTTGAAACTGTCTTGTATACTGTTATCTGATTATTTTGCATACCTACTCCTTACCTTTTGATAGTTTGTGTGTTTATTGTAAAACTGATCGACCTCGTGTTTTAGTAAGTATTATTTTTAAATAAACGCGCTAGTACTTCAATCTAGTGATCCTGCAGCTTGCTAATGTCATCATATCTTATGCCATGAGGCCCTGGCGAAATATTTTTGGAATGTTCAAGCATAGATCGAATCTCCTGCCCTGTAACATAGCAGCACATCGTCTTCAGTGCGTAGGACACCACACAATTGACTTAGTTTTTATTTTCACATATGCTACTTTATCTACTGTCCACATTAATCTAAATAGTGTGTGAGGAAAGCAGTGACCTTCGTGCGTTCTCTGCCTGTTGAGAAATATAGTTTGAAAGTCGGGGATACCTTTGCATTTTGTTGACTTTGGTTAAATTGTCCAGAATTAGTGTATATTCCATCTCTATCCCGACTAGGATAAGATCTAAAGTCAAAATATGCATGAATAATTATCATCGTCCCCTGTGTGGTCTGACAGTATAACTGTGTGCTTGTGTTTGTGAGCGCGCGGTGTTGTCTTTACTTATTTCAATTTTCACCTCATTTTCACATACATTTATTTTCTTTTTTAATTCATCACTCTAATTTTATCTTCACAAATTTTTTTCACATTCAGTTTTCTTTTCTTTCTGACTTTTTTTTTCGTTTTTAATCACAGCGTGCGGCGAATAGCCTAGAGGGCCGGACAATCGATTTTGCAAAATGCAACCTTAAAACACTTCACACTGTACAAATGAAACTATATTGGGCGCGGATGCAATCACAGTAAGCGATGTTAGATAATAGAGCACGGCTAGGGACGGAAATGATAGAAGTGGGTATGAAGAACGGAGATAATGTATGACGGCGAGCAGATGAAAAGTGATAAAATACATTGGTATTTTCATCTTAGCAGGATCATCTTTAAATCGTACTCCACATCTATCTATGCTAGTGTGGCAACAGGTGCCTGGACTTCTAGTCCAGGATGCAAAGCATATTACCAGTTTTCTTTCCAGGCATATAGTATATAAATATATATATATGTCATTGACTAAGGAAATTTGGGACATATGCTGACAACCCGGCACATGTGAAAAAAAATCATCGTTTCTGAATGTTTTGTCTTGATTTATTACTTTTTTCTTCTATTAAGTGGTCCCATGGTTCACGTGGTCTCATGGTCCCAGAGATGTAGAGCAGCAGATCTTTGTCCTATTGTTGCAGACTTCTCGGTGTCTCGAATAAGTAGGCGTACCATCACTGCAGATGTGTTAACACATCTGAGATGTGTTAACACATCTGACAAAAAATGATGAACTCGTTCTGTAGTGTATGCTATGCTCCTGACAGAAGGTGTTGATACTGGGATACTGTCACTCTGGAATGCCACTCCTTGCAGGACGTTTTGATACTGGGATACTGTCGCACTGGAATATCACTCCTGACAGGACGTGTTGATACTGCGATACTGCTGCACGGGAATTTCACTCCTGACCGGAGGTGTTGATACTGGGATACTGTCCGCACTGGAATGTTACTCCTGACAGAAGGTTTTGATACTGGGATGTATCACTACACAACTTTTGCATAATTATATTGAAAATTAAGCCCCCACCCCCCCCCCCCCCCATTTCATAAAATACATTATTTCATAAAAGTATGGAAAAAACATAAAGTTTTGTTTCGCAAACTCAGAACAAATAGTTCTGATACATGCACTTTCATTTGAGTATTAAAATCGGCATTGGTGACGTCAACTTTTCTCAATCCCATCCGTAACCCCCACCCTCATCCACAACTGTCAAACTTTTCAAACCCCATCTCCCCCACCCCCTTCCGAATTCTTAACGTATGGCCAGCCTCGTTGTATTATCTAGATAGACATGGATCTGAACTCAAGACTATCCTATTGAAGAAAGTTTGTGAGCGGTTGAAAAGGGCGGGCGTTCTTCACGATAAAAAGTTTTTTTTTTCTATTTAAAAAAAAAGTAAAACACGCCCGCGGTTGAAAGATTGTTTCTCGCCTTAAGAGGAAATATTTTTTATACAATAACACGTAGACATGAAATTCCCACTGACAATCTGATTCCATAAGTAGATCACAAGCTATTATCACTATCTTGACATACGTTATTTGGCATTATCTAGCCAGAAGGCATCTAACTTAGCTGGTATAAATGCTTCAGATAACACCGTTGGTGTTGTCATCATTATTCAATTGCTTGTGACTAGAATTGCAGTGTTGATCTTCTCACTAAAAGGTCAACACTTTCATCTATGTCATCGTTGTGAGTCAATGTAAGGGCGTATTCTCAATAACAGCTATTGTCGCTGTTGTGTTCTGTACCTAGCCATGGATTTCTATCTTCAATGATATGCTGTGAGATATTTTCCACGTCATGACAACAGTTGTAAAAAGACAATACTGCGAGTTTTTTTACAGTAAACACGTATATGTGTATAAGTTTTTGAGTGTATCTTGTGAATACTTGTAATAATTGTCACTACTTGTGAATACTTGCCACTACCTGTGAATACTTGTCACTACTTGTGAATACTTGTAATAAGTGTTACTAATTGTGAGTACTTATAATGCTTGTCACTACTTGTGATGAATACTTGTGAAATTAGTGTTCATTACTATTGAGAAAATTTGCAACTGTATAACGTAACCATTTACAATACCTGTGGGCTAAATTGGGATCGTCCATATAAATTGAAGCATTTAACATTTTCCCATGATTTTTATTAGCTGTGGATTCACAGTATACACACAGCGACGAATGAAAATCACTGGAACAATCAAATGCCTCATTTTAGAAAAAATTATCCCAGATAAACAAGATAAACTGGATGATTGAAGAAAGACACGACACGTTTATACTGTAAACGAACTCGTTAAAATGTATGTTTATACCTGTAAACTGTTAGCGTGACGATGAAAATACCACAGTATATCCTCGTATCTAGAGAGCCGTGTTGTATCACGAAGTCCTTACCAGCATTTCTCCATCGACAAGAACATAAAGAGCGAAAAACTAGTATTTCGAAATCGTGACAACGATCGCATGTGTCAGAGAAACTAAATTACAGTTGTTACTTATGAAAGCATTATTATTGAAATTTCTATGTTGACATTATCGAAAGTCTTCTTGTGCATCGTGTATTTGAAAATAGTGCGCAAATTTCCTGTTCCGACCATTGTTTTTTGTAATGCCAGAGGTTGCAAGTGTATGCAAATTAAGTAGTCAGTGAAAATGAAATAGGAATCGTGAAACACAAATTGAGACAAAAATTGATAGAAAGTATAAAAAAAAATCCAAAAAAAAATCGAAAAATGACAAGAATGAGGAGGATCATTTAAAAAAAAAAATTAATAATTAAAGATAGATCGGGAACAAAGGAGAAACACAATTTAAGACACACTAAGGAGTGGACAAAGAGAGAGAGAGAGAGAGAGAGAGAAACAAAGAAAGACAGAAAGATTAGCAGGACTACATAAGTCGGCCTAAAGAAATATCACCTAAAAAATAACAGTAAAAGAGAGAAAAATCTGCGAATGTACAGATAATAGATATTACGAAACAATATATTTGCTTCAACAGATAGTAAATGGTGCAACAAATATCTACTCTTTTACAGATAGTAAATATTATGACAAAATATATGTCCTTGTACAGAAAGTAGATGTTATGACAAAATATATGTCCTTGTACAGGTAGTAGATATTATGGCAAAATGTATGTACTTGTACAGAAAATAGATATTAAAACAAACCATCTGCTCATGTACACGTAGTAAATGTTATAAAAAATATCTACTCTTGTACAGGTAGTAGATATTACAACAAAATACCAAGTGTTGTACAGATCGTATGAGTCAAGTACAAGTAAATTATCTTTAGTTTGTTTAAAAATAGTATCTGCTATTTAAATTATGTTTCTCTCACACTTGTATCTTTGTCTCTTGAATTATTACTTTCATCTTTTCTCTCCAGTAAGGAATTTGACAAATTTTCGTATCTTTTATGTGCACATCATATTTTGTTTTGATTTATTTTCTTTGGTAATTATTTTTCTGTTTCTGATTTTTCCAGAACCCATATATATTTAGTGCTTTATCTTGCCATGAAATTCTACCTATTTTGTCTATTCTATGGTGTCCTACGCGCAGACATCAACAGAATACAATACCAATCTCTTGAATGGATACCTACAGCCAAAACAGCAAGAGGTAGACCAAAAGAAACACTCAGAAGAACAATACTTAGAGAAAGTAAAACAACCAATATTCATACTATTCAAGATCAGCGGAGAATAGCTTTGAACAGACAGAATTAGAGAGATCTGATCTCTGCCCTATGCGCTAACTCCAGCGCAAAAGGAAACAAAATTAAAATATGAAATGTCTATCAGGCAGAGCGTGGTGATCCTGTTATATTGGTGCACTGGAATCCCCCCCTCACCTTACACATCCATGCTTTTGAAACCGTATATGTCCAGATGTGGCCTCAGATTCACACCTGAAAGCCTTTGCTTTTGTCAGGAAGGCTATGAGCTGTCAAGAGCTACCTACTAACAGCTAAGGAGATTTTTCATCATCATTTTTCTATCCACATATCAAAGACATTAATTATGTCTTAAACATTTTTGCCTCTTTATTTCTTATTTCAGCTCCATATAGTCATGTACAATATATTTAGCACTTGGTTAGTCCCATATTGATAGCGCGGTTGCAGATTTGATAGTGACCTCGCCTCAAACCTAACTCGTCGGAATATGTGCTTTGAATTCTGACCATCCACACTGTACTAGCTATACGATTTGATGTATTAGTAGAGCTTAACAAGTATACTAGTTTAATAACAATGGCATGTACAGACATAGTTTTAATTATTATTGTTGTCATTATTATTACGTATTACTATTATTATAAAATATTATTTTTGATGTATTTGTGATCTGTTTGGGATGATAGTAGTTTGTTAATTTCATTGACGTGTTGGGGTCTGGCATGACATGCAAAATAACAATATCGTTTCGAAATTTTGGTCTCACCATCAATACATAAAAAAAACATTAGTTTTGCACCAACCAGCGCCAGGCATCATTTAGAGTTTAATGACAAAAATAATGCAACATTGTAAAATATCACAATGGTCGATGAGGAAACCACTTCGATAAGATCTTCCAGAAACGAAGTTCATCATGAAAAGCTCCATGAACACGGAATTGAACTCAGCTCACTTATGCAGCCAAAAGACAATGTCATCCGCAAGCTTGGAAGAAAAGAATAAGCAATAATTTTTAAATTTCATTTTCTGTCATAACAGCATTGAAGCTACACAGAAACATTGAACTGATTGAACTGAGGAAAGTTCTAGTTCAGATGCACATCAATTCCCAGAGTAGTGACCCAGTGATACCTTAACACTGCAACATCGAAGGAAATGAATTGGCAGATAGACTAGCCAAAGAAAGAAGGAATCTGCCTCAACAAGACTGTGGTCATTGAGGAGGAAGTGAACTCCATCATTATCAAATGCAACCAGAGCAAGCAAAAAGTGGAAAGAAGACAATCTAAATATAATGTTGATGACGTGTTACCAACTATCCCTAAGAGACCATGTTACTTTACTGGGCATTAGAACCTGGGCTCAACAAAATAAAACATCACATGTATACTAAATTCAGAATATGTACAACTGAATTTTATCTTTACAACCTGGAGAATATGACAACGGAAGATATCTTACAAGACTGTCTCCAGTATGCAGACCTGAGAAGATAAACATTGCCTATCCCAAATTAGCTTCGAAAATAATTTGTATGGAAAAGTGGAGACCTTGAAACAGACAGCAGATTATATCATAGAATCCGGAGTCCCTATATGAGAGATTATCGCATAAGATGAAGAACAAATAACAAAAAATACAAACAACATATGTATATTGATATTTAGAATTGGCGACGTTGATATATATCCTTGCTGACAATCTTCAGAAAACGCAGAACATTTTACAGAACTGCTTACCATACCACACCACAAGAATAAAACTTTGGTCATCTGACACTGCTTTAGTGAACAAGCTCTACGGCCCTGTCACGAATCGATGAAAACTATACCAGAGTGACTCCAACTTGAAAACAAAGAAGAAGAATATAATTGATTACTTCTCAAATTAACAGCCTACTCCAGTGTGTTCACGGACGAAACCATTTTTCTATTACTGTTTGTTTGAAGAAATTGGTTTCTCTAACTTCTTATGCTTGAGTTCTCAGAAAGAATTATAATTGTTGTTTGACACTTTGAATGTGACCTAGTATTTGTAATCGATTTCTTAATTCTTGTTTTTCATGTTCGTTACTTTAAATTAACGATGTCGTGCTTTTTTTGTGATGCTATTTTGTCATCACGGTTTGTTTTACAGAATGTCTTCTGATCATTACTGTTAACGTAAACTGTTAGAGTTGTGGTTCTTAATTTGTGGTTCGAAGATGTCACTTTTGAGGTAAGTATTTTTAATTTACTTTTAATTTATTTGCTATTATATATTTTCTTTTTTTTCTATCTCACTTTCTTCAGTCTACTTTCCCTTCCCTACTTACTACTATCTTCTCCCCATACCTTCTTCTCTCCTGTTATGCTGCTACATCTTTGCTTCCTCCATTACCATCTGCTATTGTCCTACTCTCTTCCTTATTATAACCCTTTTTGTCTCCATGTAATATTTCTGTCCAACTAATATTGAAATAGTGCCGTCCATTTCAAATGCTTTTAGTGGAAAATTTCATTCCTGTACGTATTTGAAGTTTGTATAGCGAAAAACAAAGATTCATAGCTACGGAGATAATCATTATATATATATATATATATATATATATATATATATATATATATATATATATATATATATATATATATATATATATATATATATATATATATAACCAGTATGATGCCTATTTCATATATGGTTTTTTCGTAAAGACTGTCAATTAATTTTTCATGTTAAGACTCTGTCAAACGTCTTGCTGTATGAAAAGTTTATACAGCAAATATAGATACTATTTTGGACTTCTTTATATTTATCTTCCAATAGTTGGATACTAATTATAGCTTCACCAGATCCTTAGTTTTTCCTAAAACCAAATTGTTCTTCGCCGACTTCAATGTCTATCTTAGTTTATTTAATTCTTGTATGTATTACCTGAGTAATATTTTAGTTATGTGACTCATAAATGTTATTGTTCTCTATTTTATAAAACTCCACAGCACTGGGCTTCTGAGGTAGTGGTATGAATATTGATGGTTTAGGTTTTTATGTATGTGGCCTGTTCCATATATGTTATTGCAAAGATTTGCGATCGTTTCCACACCAAATTCATCTAGAATTTTTATCATGTCTGCTGTTATGCTGTCTGCAACTGCAGCCATTCTATATTTTAATGTATTTATTGCGTTTTCTACTTCTAATTGCAGTTTTTCCTGTCCATCATTATTTTGTATTGTAGATTTTTTGTTCCGTTCGTCATCAAACAAGTCTGTCACATAATATGTCGATCATGTAAGTACTTCTGTTTTTATAAAATATTATTGTTCCACTCAATTTTAATGCAGTCACCCCCATTAATATGATTTTTGTAATTTGTGATCTGTCTTATCTCCTATGCATTTCTTTTGCCTTTTGTTGTAGTGACAGCTCCTCTGTTTTTTGTTTTTAGCCGTTATTGTTCTTCGCTGTTCTGCACATGTTACGTATCTCTTTGTCTATAAGTGAATATTTTGGGGTATTTTTTTAGCTTTCTTTCTGACATTTAAAAAAATACTACTTCTGTCATTATGTGTGCATGCTCTTAGCATTTCTTAATGGTTAATTATCATTTGATGTTTGAATAGTATTCCTTAGGCTGTCCCATTATTTGTCTATTTTCTCTGCTGGATCTCCCTTCTCTATTGTTCCATGCATTCTTAATCAATGCTACTTTACAATACGACTATGATGTATGACATAGACAGAATAATTGCTTATATTGTTTTTCACATTCTCCGTTTTGTAAAGTATGGCGGCGATGTATCATATTTAGTTGTGCCCCATCAAGCTCTCTCATGAGACTAGCATTAGTCTTCATAAGTGGGTTATTGATAGCTGTTACAACCGTAGCATCACAAGCCATTAGATATTCTATACCAGAAATTATATCTATACGAGAAATTGTATCTATCTATCTATACGCTATTCATCTCATTGTGTCTTGCAGCGGCGGGGATAGAAGTGTGCTTTGGAGTAGGCTTTGTATATCAGGAATTAACAATCTAACAACCAATCTACATTTTATAATTGAAGATATTTAAGAATGTGCTTCAGTGTAATATACAACATGACAGTAAAATACGATCTGCGATAGCATTCGTCTTGGCTGATCAGACTGAATTAAGTTTGTGCATTGGTTACCATGTTGAGATTTTCCTCGACTGTCAGTGAAAATCATGGATTAGTCAAAGGTCAGTTAGCTGGTGTGCGGTGACATCTTAAAACTAAGAGAGAAGAGGAGTAAGACGAGGATGTATTTTATCTCTCAACATATTTAATATCTACATGGAGAATATTTTTTTTAAACATATAGAAGGAATTCCAGAACTCAAGATCAGTGAAAAATTGTTAAACAACCTGAGATATGCAGATAATACTATCCTTTTAGTAGAATGTGAACAGTAAATACATCATCATTAAGTGCCGTCTCCGCAACGAAGGTTGGCTGCAACGTATCTCCAACATCTCCTGTCTCTTGTCTTGGTGGTGCACTCTGCTAGACTGTAACCTGTCCATCGTGTAATGTTACTCTCCCACTTGTATCTCTGCCTACCTCTTGCTCGCTTCCCTTTGACTTTACCCTCAAGTAAGGTCTTCAATAGGGTGTCATGTCTTTTAATGTGTCCAAAGTATTTTATTTGCCTGATCTTTATTTCTCTTAGTAGTTCTTTCTTCATATTAAGTGTCTTTAGCACCTCTTTATTTGTTTTCTTCTCTTTCCATGATGTTCTCCCTATTCTTCTATATACCCACATCTCAAAGTCATCAATTTTGTCTTCTAATTGTTTATTTAGTGTCCATGTTTCTGAGCCATACATTAATATGGAATAGTTGTAGCATTTTATAATTCTCATTTTTAACTTGTTTGTAATTTGTTTAGATATTAATAATTTCCTCATGCCATTGAAGGTACTTTTAGCCATTCCTATTCTCCTTTTAACTTCTGTTTCACATCTGCCATCATTTGTGACTATGTGTCCAAGATATTGATACTGTTTTACTTGTTGTAGTTTCTCTCCCTGTATGTTTATGTTTATCTCCTGTTCTTCTGTGTCTTTGTTGATTATCATGGTTTTTGTTTTTTTGAATGTTTATATCCAGTCCATATTCATTACTTGATTTATTGACTTGATCTATTAGTCTTTGTAGTTCATGTTCACTTTCTGCTAAAAGAACAGTGTCATCTGCATATCTAATGTTGTTTATTATTTTCCCATTGATCTTGAGTCCTGGTATTTCTTCTATATTTTTAAAGATATTCTTTAAAAATACAAAATATTTTTTAAAGATATTCTTTAAAAAAACAGTAAATACAAAAACTAATAGATCAAGTCGATAAATCATATAAAGAATATGGACTAGATATAAACATTCAAGTAAAATAATCATAACAATCAGCAAAATCACAGAAGAACAGGTGCTAAACATAAAACTACATGGAGAGAAACTACAACAAGTAGAAAATTATTACTATCTCATACACATAAACTGGTAGGTGTGAAACAAAAGTTAAAAAGAGAATAGAAATGGCTAAAAGTAATTTTAATGACATGAGGAAATACTAACATCTAATACAATTACAAACAAGTTAAAATGACAGATAATGCTACATCTATTCTATATTAATGTATCTTCTTCTTCTTCTTTCAGTCCTCATGTAACTTTCGGTGTTGAGGGGAGAGTGAGTGTACGGTTATTAATGTATGGATCAGTAATATGGACTATAAACAAACAAATATGGAATATAAACAGGAGAAAGCATTGATGCCTTTGATGTGGATATATAGAAGAATATGGAGAGCATCAAAACTAAAACATTAAGAATACCAACAAAGAGACTATAACAAGACTTCGTATGAAGAAAGAATTATTAAGGGAAATAAATACCACACAAATACAATATTTTGGACACATTAAAAGATATGGCATCTTGATGAAGACCTTACTTGAGGGTAAAATTCGAGGGGAGGAGCGCAAGAGGGAAAACAGATATACATGTGAGAGTATGATCGCGAGATGGACAGGTTACAGTCTAGCAAAATGTTACACCGAGACAAGAGGCAGGAAATGTTGGAGGTCTGTTGCAGCCAACCTTGTTGCTGAGACGGCATCTAATAATGATGTAATGATGAAAAGACATGATACCGTGTTGAAGATCTTACTTGAGGGTAACGTCGAGTGGAGGCGAACAAGAGGAAGGTAGGATAGCAGTGGAGAGTAACATCGCGAGATGGACAGGCTACAACCTAGCGGAGTGCATGACCAAGAGAAACAATTGATGTTGGAAGACAGCTGTAGCCAAACTTCGTTGCGAAGACGGCACTTAATAATAATGATGATTGATTACGGAAAGCACATGAAAGTGTGACCAGCACCAATTTAAGAAAGCACATGAAAGTGTGACCAGCAACAATTTAAGAAAGCACATGAAAGTGTGACCAGCAACAATTTAAGAAAGCACATGAAAGTGTGACCAGCAACAATTTAAGAAAGCACATGAAAGTGTGACCAGCAACAATTTAAGAAAGCACATGAAAGTGTGACCAGCAACAATTTAAGAAAGCACATGAAAGTGTGACCAGCAACAATTTAAGAAAGCACATGAAAGTGTGACCAGCAACAATTTAAGAAAGCACATGAAAGTGTGACCAGCAACAATTTAAGAAAGCACATGAAAGTGTGGCCAGCACCAATTTAAGAAAGCACATGAAAGTGTGGACCAGCAACAATTTAAGATAAGTGATTATTTATATTGGAAATCATCCTTCTAACGTAACACTTCAAACTTTTTCCCTGATTTTTATTTGCTGTCGACACAAACAAATATACAAAGTGTCGAATGAAAATCACGGAAAACGTCAAATGCGTCACTTCAGAAGCATGAATTCCTAATATTAAGAAGCTTTATTTTCCAGTGGTAACGTCTTAGTTCATCATTTTGTGCATGATATTTTTAGAACCTTTCTAAAACAGTTCATTTTGTTCCGAATGTTATAATTATTTTTTTAATTTTCGATATTATTGCACAAGTCTCACAACAATAATATCAACAATAGCAACAACAACAATATAGCAACAACAACAATAATAGCAACAATAACCGGTGTCCATCGTAGTCTTCGTCTGCCTCTTATTGCGCTGTTATTGCTACTATTGTTGTTCTTCCTATTATTATTGTTGCTATTATTGTTGTTACTGCTATATTGTTGCTGTTGCTGCTATTGCTATTACTATTGTTGTTGTTGCTGTTATTGCTATTATTGCTGTTGTTGCTGTTATTGCTATTATTGCTGTTGGTGCTGTTATTGCTATTATTGCTGCTGCTGTTAGTGCTATTATTATTGTTATTGTTGTTGTTCATAATTGTTGGTGCTGATATTATTATTGTTGTTGCTGTTATTGTTGTTGTTGCTATTGTTGTTATTTTTTATATTATTATTGTTGTTTTTGCTATTACAGCTGTTGCTATTATTTTTATTATTATTCTATTATTATTATTATTATTATTATTATTATTGCTGCTGTGGTTGTTAATATTATTATTATTATTATTACATTTGCTATTGAACAGTACACTATAATTTATATTATATCAGCCAGCGAGGACACTGATCCGTGAAAGTTAGACACTTTAAAAAGTGTAATTTTCTGAAAAACAAGCTTTTTATTATTTTTTTAAAGCCATAACCTCGTATCGTAGTTGTACTACGTCCCTGCTCTCAGTAAGTCAGTTTTCTAGGCTTCCCATCTGAAAATTGATATACCAAAAGTCTTCAGATCGGTAAACATTTGTTAACATTACTTTGTAAGCACTATGTGACAAATAATTTCAGACTGATCCAGTTTCTCGACGAACAACATGCTGCCTTCAGACTCAGTACTGTACACAACATATTGTCTTCAGACTCGGTACTATACACAGCATATTGCCTTCAGACTCGGTACTGTACACAGCATATTGCCTTCAGACTCGGTACTGTACACAACATATAAAGGTAAAGTCTGCAGAGTACATATAAAGAAAACATGAGTTTTGTACTTGAGTCTAAAAAATGCAGAACACAATCTACAACAGTCTATGTTTATAACGAAAATGAAAAACAATATGGTCTAGCGCGACCTGCTTCTGAATCTACAAAGTTCTTTAGATTTCGAGAAGCTAATGAGATGTATGAGATGTATATAAGTCGACAAGAACCATTACTATCAATGATGAAACGACGAAAACTTTCAAGGTTTGGACATTTATGCTGACATGATTCCCTGTCAAAAACAATAATGCAGGGAACTGTCGAGGGTAGAAGACACAGAAGAGGACAAATAGAAGCATGGACAGGCAACATCAAAGATTGGACACGACAAGAGCTGTTCTCACTCGTCCGCATTGTTGACAATAGAAATCGCTGGAGGATCCTGTGTGTTGAAGCATCCAAACTGACTCCTCTACGACCCTGACGGGTTATAGAATTGTAGATAGATATAGATAATTTTCATGTTTCAATCCCCAGGAAATGCGACAGATTAGCCTGGACCTCCGATGTTAAATTTGATGTTTTTCCAGAGTTTTGTTTCCCAAGAAATGTATTGGGATCAAGAAGACTAATTCTCAACAGAGCACCATTCTTTTGAGAGGAAGTCTGGTACTCATAGGGATTTTGAGTCTTTTCTACTTTTCAGCGACATGCTGTATCGGTGTCATGAGTTTCAGCGCCCATGTCAAGCATCCTTTCTTGTCGAAATCATCCATAGTAGCTCAGTTCTGGACCATGGTAACTTGGATGGGTGAGGCAGCCACCTATGCATTTTCCGCGATCCAATGTCCCTATCCAATTATGCGGAGCTAGCATATTTCCCTGATTCTGTGCTCTCCCAAAGGAATTTCCACATATTGTTGGGGAATTCTGTTGCATAGAATTGTTTTCACCACACCCCCATGTGTTATATGTTCAAAGACGGGGCACCGCGTACACTTAGGCAGCTAGAACTATGGTCAGGCCTGAAGCTCATTTGGTCTCCCCAACTTGGTGTACAATGCTCTGTGTGCTCTGAATGTTACAGCACAAAGGGAAACGTAATTGTACAGATGAAATGTTGTGGGACTTAAACAGGAGGAAAGTCTGCCTATTTTGACATAGCATCTACTGAGAGTTATGCCCGATGGTTGGTCTGGTGGACAACAGGTCAGATCTTTCGCATGCTGAAATATATTCCTGTATATAAGTTGTCCATAAAAACAAAGTGTTCCCACCTTAGATAATCACACCTGTCAGGTTCGTCATGCCCAATTGATTTTATTGACTACGATTACAAAAACTACATTTCAATTGATTGGGCGCGTGTGACAAAACGCCTTGTTAGCATGTGACAAGTTGCAAGACCCCAGGCGATTACTGTAGGTTTGAAGATAATGATGATAAATGTATGAGAAAGGACAGATTGGGAGAAAAGGGGACTATACATTCAATAGATTGTTTGATAATCTATAATATATTTAAGAATATTGATGTGGTATCTTGTGAGATGTCATTTATGGTTTCTCATCTGTCGCGGAACTTGTATCGCTGCCGGGTAGTCTATAATAGAGTGATAAAGTGATGCAATCTCAAAAGCAGGGCCGTATTTACAACTATACTGAGAGGTTGGAGAGGATCCTTAAAACAAAAAGAAAGCTTTTCATATCATTTTGGTAGACCTTTTTCCGAAATCTGCTGCATTTCTGGTTATTTTGCGGTAAATGAAGAACGAGATTTTGCCTTTTTAATATTTGGTTAGTAGAGAGAAATATTCGGTTCTTTTATCCGTATCTGCTGGTCTACTAACATGGTCTTTATTATTCAGACCAATGGAAGTTTCCAACGTGACAAATTATTAGGACTAAACCAGCGTTCTAAAACTGGGTTCTGCAAAAGGAAACTGAATGTCCCGAGAAATGGAGGTGAACAATCAAAGTATACATATTTTAAAGTAATCTTTGTGCATAATGTCACATTCAGAATTTCAATACACATTTAAACCATACTGTGACATGTTTCATGGGCACAAACACATTTAAACCATACTGGAACATTTCTGGGCACATAACACAAACACATTTAAGCCATACTGTGACATGTTTCATGGGCACAAACACATTTAAACCATACTGGAACATTTCTGGGCACATACACACAAACACATTTAAGCCATACTGTGACATGTTTCATGGGCACAAACACATTTAAGCCATACTGGTCATGTTTTATGGGCACACAGTCACATTTAAACCATACTGATACATGTTTGGGGGGGGCCACACAAACACATTTAAGCCATAATGTGACATACTTTAGGGGCATACACACACAAACACATCTAAGCCATACTGGGACGTGTTTTGGGTACTTATAAATACGAATCACGTCACGTAAATACGCACGCATGTACACATAAGTACGTTGTATATATACAAAACTAAATACACACATATACACATACATACATACATATATACACATATATACAGACGTACATGCATGCATTAATACACACACGTTATCACGTATACACGTACATAAATATGAATTCATGCACACATTGGGCATTACTGTTTAGTTCAATATCATACAAATAGTGCAATGTTTCACAATTTGGCTGTCCTCATAGAACCACCGTCACAATCATTTACGGGAGCGTGGGGGGAGGGGTAGGGTTGTGTTGCCCACTCCCTTCAGGAAAATAGAAAATGACATTCAGTACTAAGAAACAATAGAAATAGCCACTGACCACCTTCCCTAATGATTTTCTCAAAAATGGTCACTAAAATGGACCAAGGAAAAGGCGATCACCAGAACAAATAGAAATATTACATACTATGAATGTAAAACTCTGATAACAGCAGAATATAAAAAAGGGGAAGCGGATGCAACCATCTTCAAATGACTATCACCAAATCTCACGCATGAAACAAACTATTATCTTCTTACTACGAACTGGCCACAACGGACTGAGAAGTCACATCTTTAGAAAGATAATAGTTGGCGAAACAGACCTGTGCAACTATGTTTTAAAGCCCAGAAACTGCAGAACATATTCTTCTTCCTCTTGTGTTCACTTGAAACATGTCTATATCTGTAATTCTGTCTCCTTAATAAAACTCACTGTCTTTTGTAGTTCATACAGTGGCCCATAGAGCTTTGATTCCAGTGTTGTTTTCTCTGGCCAATATGTCTGCCTCAACGTTTCATGCTCAGAACACTCTTGAAGTATATGTTTGGTACTCTGTGCTGTCTTCCCACATGTACACATGGCCGTGTTGCCAATCTTGAATTTTGTGTACATGTGACTGCGGAGTCGGTTGTGTCCTGTTCTGAGGCGTAGATTTACAACTTGTTCTGATCTATTCATAATGTGATAGTCATCTTGTGTTGGTGTTTGTGGTTTTCTTATTGACTTGATCATCTGTTTTTTTCTGATGGTAGGTGATTAGTGCATCTGGTTGGTCTTCGGGAGTACCTTCCTTAGCCAGTTGGTCTGCTTTTTCATTTCTAGGAATTCCACAGTGTGAGGGTATCCACTGCATGGTTATCCTATACTGGTAAGACAGTTCATTGAGTAGTTTTTGCGAGTGTGTTAGTTTTCTAGACTGGAGCGCTTGAAGCACTGACCTAGCATCTGTCAGGAATACCATAGGCTGTGGGCTAGGATTTGTGTTAAGCAGTTTTTCAGTTGCTACCCTAATTGCCTGAATTTCTGCATTATAATTATTGCATAATTGCCATGTTGATGTTCTGATGGTATCTCTAGGCTTGTGTGGATATTCTATATATACACCTGCACCTCCATTCCTCACTGCATTCTGTGCTGACCCATCTGTGTATATTCTGACCCATATGTCTTGTGGATATTCCTCGTCCTGGAAACTGAGGGTGATTGTCCTTCGCTGCACACGGTTCTGTTCGTCCTCGCTTAGTATTCCTTTCACGTGGGTCTGAATTTAAATTGGCACTCCATGGCTTTCACTCCAATGGGTTTTCTCTGGTACAGACCTTACAGGGCTGTAAACGTCAGGTAGGTCTGTAAGTTGTCTACGGAGTCGTTTAACATGGTGGATAAAGCTGCTTCTTTTCAGTCGCTCCATTGCTAGATTATGAAATGTTTCCTTCATTGGATGACTTGGCATACACTGAAACTTTTCTGCTTGTCTTAGCACCTTTGTGTCTCTGCATTCGCCAAGAGTTTTTATTCTTCCCATTTTCTGCATCTCTACTATGGAACATATTCTTAATTCATGTCAACACTACCAAGAAATGAAGGAAACAATACTGCCTCTTGTGATGGCACTACTTCCTAGCCTGATGGATTCCATGGATGAGTTGAAGCAAGTTACACTGAAGTTCACTGAAGCTATTAGAGCTGTACCCTGATAAATGACTGAAGAACGATGAAGTCACGACTCCACGGAAATGACCTTTTTTGTAAACTCTCCCTTACTGAAGATGTCACGGAAATGACCTTTTTTGTAAACTCTCCCTTACTGAAGATGTCACGGAAATGACCTTTTTTGTAAACTCTCCCTTACTGAAGATGTATCTACAGCCCTTCTGCCAGTTCTATTGTCCCCTCCCACTTCCAATCACGTGCATCGTTATAGTTCCCCCTCCTTTCCACTCCCTAACCCTCACTCACAATTAATAACCTGTGCTGACGTCAGTTATGCAGATAGTGAAGGAAGGTGATAAGTGTGCAATAAGTTCACCACCTAACTAATGACGTCACGTAAACAGATAGATTTGAGATGAATGAGTGACGTCACGTAAACAGATAGACTTGAGATGAATGAGTGACGACACGTGATCACGCAGCTTTAGGTCGCCTAAAATACAGCCCTGGCACGTGCGCATCACGTGCAGCTGTCAGGCAAACGAACGTATATGTACTGGCACTAATAAATTTATCATAAATTTCATGTTCACAGAATGATTGACAATTGAAATGTGCAAAGACGTAGAAACTACAGTTTGTTCCAAACTTCCTATTCATGATGATAAATAGATTTCTGGAAGACTATAGAACCGATTATCATGAACATTAAAATGTACATATAAATGTTATGAACATGTATTTTTAATTGTTTGTTTGTTTTCGAACCCCAAGAATTACGAGCGATTAGCTCTTGCTTCCTATGTGCAGAGGGGAGGCTTCTCCTAGCTACCTTTCATACCCAGGAGACTTCATTTTTCAGTTGTGTTCAATGTCTATTGAAGGAGCATTCTACCCAGGGTGGGAGGGGGGTACTTTAATTAGTTTACTAGAGTGATTCACAAACTTTTCCAGCTACCACCTACTCCTGCAAGACATTGTACATAGGTTTTTGAAGCCCTCCCCCGGTCTCCCACCTTTAGACTGTAATTTAACACCGTTCCTAGTTTATCAACCTCGTCATAATCCCCGGAAGCTGCGATTCAAACTTGGCGTGCAGCGTAGTTTAAAAACTGTTTCGCTCTTTTCGTCAGTACAAGATTTTCATAAGCTCATATACGAATTAACTGTGGTTATACAAATTCTTTATATCTTGAATAATAGTCATTATTTATTTTTGTTTTTTAATCTATCTTTTAAACTTACTTAATTAGCAGAACTTTATTACCTTTTTTTCAAATTTCGTTAGTTAAAATATATTACAGTTCATTACGGGGAGTAGTGGCCAGATTTCAACTGTTTAATTATGCGTATTTTCATACAGTTTTCGTAACCTCGCTGAACTCAGATTAAAAAGTCGATATGTGTGCATCGATCTGCGCGCTGCAAACTATGAGTTCCCACCCCTACCCCATTTCGCACAGAGTCATACAAGGGGGCATGGGGGTAGGGCTATCGGTGTGTAGCGAGGAGATCATTGGATTCACCAGTAGTTTTTACTTACTGTGAATGAAGTGCGTCTTTATCGATATTTCGTTTCGTTAAATAATTCACGTATTTATTTAGTTTAATGCACCTCTGTTAGCCTTCATTAAGCAGTATATACATAGGTGATAATATTACTTTATCTTAAATCTGAATTTCTGTGAGCCCCCCCCCCCCTCCTCCTCCCACCCGTATAAATGACGGCAATAATCTCAATGTAGAAGAATTTAACATGCTCCTTAGCTGATTTCGTTGGTTGGTCGTTTCATTGATTGGTTGCTAATCCAGCGGAAATAATGACAACAGTTTCAGACTTGTGTTATTGCGTCTCTCTGGTGTGTGCGGAGATAACTGACAAATCCAATCCTGACATACAATCCTCCGCTAAATTTGGGATACATATGGTCAGTCCTGGCATACAATTCCCTGCTTTATGTGGAAACACGTAAGATAAATCATGGCATACAATCCTCTTCCATATTTTGGACACGTAATATCAATTCTGGCATACAATCCTCTGCTTTATTTGAGACACGTAAGATCAATCCTGGCATAGAAACCCCTGCTAAATTTGGAACACGTAAGATCAATCCTGGCATAGAAACCCCTGCTAAATTTGGGATACATATGGTCAGTCCTGGCATAGAAACCCCTGCTAAATTTGGAACACGGAAGATCAATCCTGGAATACAATCCTCTGCTAAATTTGGGACACGGAAGATCAATCCTGGCATACAATCCTCTGCTATATTTGGGACACGAACGATCAGAGTTTGGCGCCTGTTTGTTTATTGTTCTGTCTTTTACGACACACATCCCTACAATTATACCTACACACATGTTGATAAGAAAAATGTGTATATACCCGCACTATAAACACCACACTCAAGCCACAGACACTAGAACATGCTGACATAACATTTTCTACAAACGGGATCAAGAACTACGCCTCTGCCTATTAAATACATTGATTTTAGACAGTACTGCTGACTAAACATATAAGTAGAGAATGTGAAATGAAGTGGCGTCAACATGCCCCTTGCTGTGGCGGGTCAACTTTCCTAGAATCGTGAGTTCAGAATATCTATAAAGAAAACTACCTTCTGGAAAGATTGTGCATAATGATTATACCTGATTATACGTAATGTTCGTACATGTTCGCTGGTACACATATACATACTTATATACGCGTATACATATAAAATAAACATATAATAGCGTACACGTAGAGAACACCGTGACATATGCTTATGAGATAACAGGTAGCAGCTTAACCTGTTTAGACGTCAATACTCGTAACAGAACGATCCGGATAATGAGAAACCTGATAAAATAAATTTCATTCTCGTATATTGGAACATATATATTTAATAACATTTATGTTGTTCCTCGCCGACGATGGATGTGTCGTGCCATTAGCGCAAATAAAATGGCGACCCAATGCATTTCCATTCTCTGGACAACATTCTGCTGGTAATCTAGTAGGATCGTTGTCCTATTACAAAGAGAGATCCTGCGGAAGTTTTAGAATGAACACTGAAGAAGAAGAAGAATTTATGTAGTTCTTACGGAAGCTGCGCTATCATCACCTTCTTCTGCGTTCGCTTTCTGGTAACCAAGAACGAAATAATGTGGTTTTATCCGGGGAGCGCAAAGTGTATTGTACTGCTGGTTTACAGTTGAGCTGCGTTATGTGGGCCTTCCGACCAAGCACACCCGATTTCGGTATACTTTTATTTCAGATAAACTTCCCTAGAATGAAATAGTATCCTATCTGTCGCCAGGCAAACGAGTGAGTATCTGCTATATTTTCTCTATGACGCAATGGTTTATCACAAACTGTGACCTTGGAGTTTGCGAGCCACAACGTATCCTTGGGTAGCAATTTCTGAAGAGACGGTGAGCAAGGATTTAGACTTGGTCCGATTACGTCTATCTTGTACGAGCTGTTCCTCTGCCTGTTAGCATGTCTCGTGTAATTATACAACACGTTATATGGTACTTATCCTAATTTCGACTCTGAGTTTTGTTTAGAACTATTGCTCAAACAGTAAAGTTGGATTAGGGTTGGTTCATGAACATCGTGAACCGTTCATCAACATCGTGAACCGTTAATCAACATCGTGAACCGTTAATCAACATCGTGAACCGTTAATCAACATCGTGAACCGTTCATCAACATCGTGAAACTCTCATCAACATCGTGAACCGTTCATCAACATCGTGAAACTCTCATCAACATCGTGAACCAACCTTAAGCTAGTATAAGCTATAAGTATAAGCTTAATATAGTTATAATATAATATATAATATATTTAATATATAAGATTTATATCGGCCAAGTATAAGCTTCTACCAACATTTTTTTCGTACTGCAACGGTATGGTACCCTGCCTTTGTCTTTCCACACAACCTGCAGCCAGAAGACAGCTGAAAGCTTGTTCTTGAGCAAATAGCTTTCATTACGGTGTCTTGATAACTTTTCCTATACATGATATTGTTCTCTAGCGCTGTGCCACTTTCGCAGTTACTCAGTTGGCTTGCCCTGCTTCTCTGAAGACTTGCTAATTATTCACACTGAGCTTGCAGACAAGACAACTTGGCAATTCAGGCCAGCCGTTGTCTTACGCTGCGCTGCAATGGTATTTTGAATGTAGAAACCGAGAGGTGTAAATCAGTGATATTGCTTGTCTTGTGCGTGAAATCAATTCCTGTTCTATATCGGTCAAAACTGGCCGGACACGATCCATATAGCGTTGGCCAGAACGATTCGCATCAGTTTGTTTCCAGAATGCTCCACGAGGAGATACTTTTAAAATCTTGATTATCTGCCACCCATGGAATGAACGAGAGCAATGAATGTACTTATGCACCTATGCCCTATAATATATATACTACCATTATCAGAGAGCTTTTATAACGCTTATTGTGATAAATACGCCACGAGAAAGATGGTTACATTCTTAGGGCTGCAAAATGTAGAAAAAAAATGTGTAGAGGATTGACTTGATTGTTACCAACAGGTTACCTCATAGATTTATTTAATTTAAGTTGTGTTGTAAGCCCCTCACAACCTGAGCTCGAATATTGTATGTTTACCCCATATGTACTCCATCCCTCTTGACGTAGTGGCACGCGTGCGAGAGAACCGCACCGCTCATAGCACGTAACTCCTTAGCTTTAAGCGATATCCACAGGCATCTTTGTAAAATCCACTGTGTAAACAAGACGTCGAGAGCGGTATTCGAACCCTCGATCCCTTGAGCACAAAGGAAACAATTTAACCACTTTAAGAAAGGCCAATTGCCTGTA
The DNA here is from genome assembly GCA_034231615.1 of Meghimatium bilineatum. Classification (NCBI taxonomy): domain Eukaryota; kingdom Metazoa; phylum Mollusca; class Gastropoda; order Stylommatophora; family Philomycidae; genus Meghimatium; species Meghimatium bilineatum. The sequence goes on along the minus strand of CM067305.1, from coordinate 41,944,526 downwards.
AAAAAATGCAATTATGTTGTAAACAATGATGCTATATTGACAGTTTATTGGCCACAATTTCACTGGGTTTTTTTTTGGTCTTTTAAAAAATTTCTGACCATGGAATTTATCTTTTAGCCATTTTTAAAAATCTTTGTTCTATTTGAAAATGTATGCATAATTTTCTTTTTACAAATGTTCTTGTTTAAATTAATGAAAATATGAAAAGACTGATCACATCAGCAGCATGAGTTGTTGTTGCGGGTATAATTATTTCTTTCGCAACTGCTGAAGAAACACAAAAAATAAGCACAATTAAACTGTATCTTAGATGCAGTAGCTAGAGTTTGCGTTTTTATTTTTCTTCTTACTATTATTATTCGTTCTCAAACTCGAGCTGATTAGCAGGGTGTAAGCTGGAGAACCGAATGCATTGTGTTGTGTTTTACAGCTTTGATGCGATATCTGCGTATTTCTACCTAACACATCCGACTGTTGTTTTTAAATGTTTTAAATAATATTTTTTTACATGTCATCGGCTGTTTAAAAATCGCCTGTTGTCGCGGAGTAATGTGGAGGTGCGTTTTGACTCACTTCATTCTTAAAGTGAACAGATTTTATTATATCTGTTTGTTTCCAACATCCGGAATTATGAGCAATGTTGCATTAGTGATAGTTTCTTCACACTTTTCTTTCATATCCTGGAGACTTCGACTGTCAGCAATATATATTATTTTTTTTCTTTTCTGCAGTCTTCGGTTTATGAGGTTATGCGTGAACAGATTACTTCGTGTCACTTGGGCCTGTACCGCTCAAACCTCGGTGAGTTTGTACTACTCTTCATATTGCTATCCTTCCCACCGATTGCCTAGCTGGGCTAGAGGTTTGTTTGCACCACCTCAACCGTCTGCTACCCAATTTGCAGCTTTCACCCCTGTATCCACACTGTAATCCACTGGTTGACAAACTTAAATGTATATTGTAAATATATGAATTGCTAGGTATGGCAAGTACGCAAATATGTGTATAGGTGAGTAGGTAAGGAGGTATGTATGAGTGTATGTAGGTAGGCATGTATGTGGGTAGGTAGGTAGTTTAGTATGTCTATGTGGATATTTAGATAGGTATGTATGTATGTATGTAGATAGGTATGTATATGGAAAGATAGCTATGTTTGTCGGTAGGTATATAGGTGTTTATGGGTAGGATGATGTGTATGTATGTAGGTAAATAGGTGTTTGGTAAGTAGGTGTATAGGTGAGTATGTAGGTAGGTATATATGTGAATAGGTGTTGTGTAGTATTTCTGAAAGTATGCATATTCTTCTACTATGAACCCCATTTGATTGCAAATAGATTGTGTCTGTTGCTGTCATGGGAAAACTGTCATTTCTCATGCTTTGTTATCTTAAACTAGCTGTTCCCAACCATAGTATCATATGATCCCTCTTCCCAAGGGGGCACAACGTTTTTGATAAAGCACATTGAGAGAGAAAAAAATAATTAGATAGGGACGGCAAGTAGTCATCTGTAGAGTAAATATCTAACATTGCATGCGTGAGATATAATATGATAATTGGTAAGATTCCACGATCAAAGTTTAGAAGGTGAAAGGAGAAAAGGGGTGGCACGGAAATCATGTTCACTTAAATTTAGACCACAGGGTGAGAGGGAATAGGTTGACAACCACTGTCATTGTTATTTAATTGAATGAGAGTGAGGAAGTTGACAATGACTATTTTAGACCGTTGTTATTTAACTGATTCTACTGCGTCATGGAGTCCCCCAGGGAGGAGTCCTGTCACCCACACTTTTCTTGGTTTACATCAATGACCTAGTTGCTGAACTACCACACGGGATCAAAGTGGCAATGTATGCTGACGACCTGGTGATCTGGTGCACGGAAGAACATGCAACAGTGGCCACTAAACAAATACAAAGAGCTATCGATGCCCTAACCTTATGGGCTAATAGATGGTGCGTCAGCATTAACACAGATAAGTGCAGCACTACACTCTTTACCCTCTCACCAAAACAAAAAGCTGGTCATATCAAGATAGATGGAGAGCTCTTGAAAGAAGACAAACAACCCACATACCTCGGAGTTACTTTTGATGATAAGCTGACATGGAAGCAGCACATAAACAAAGCAACAACAAAAGCCAGGAGGAAGCTAGCTATCCTGAGAAAACTAAGTGGAACCACATGGGGAGCCAGTGGAAATATACTCAGTAAAGTTTACCAGCAAGGCATAAGACCACACCTGGAATATGGTTCAGCTGCGTGGTGTCCTGCATCAAACACCACATTACAAGATCTAGATAAAGTGCAAAATCAGGCACTTAGAATAATGTTGGGAGCAATGAAATCAACACCCATAGCAGAGATGCAGAAAATGGGAAGAATGCAAACACTTGGCAAACGCAGAGACACAAAAGTACTAATTCAAGCAGAAAAGTTTCAGTGTATGCCAAGTCATCCAATGAAGGAAAGATTCCAAAATCTAGCAATGGGACGACTGAAAAGGAGCAGCTTTATCCATCAAGCTAAACGACTCCGTAGACAACTTACAGACCTACCTGAAGTTGACAGCCCCTTAAGTTCTGTACCAGAGCAAACCCCGTGGAGTGAAAGCCTTGGAATGCCAATATACATTCAGACCCATGTGAAAGGAATACTAAGCGAGGACGAACAGAACATTGTGCAGCGAATGACAGTCACCCTCAGTTTCCTGGATGAGGAATATCCACAAGATATATGGGTCAGAGTGTACACAGATGGGTCAGCACAGAATGCTGTGAGGAATGGAGGTGCAGGTGTATATATAGAATATCCACACAAGCCTAGAGATACAATCAGAACACCGACAGGAAAATTCTGCAATAATTATGATGCAGAAATCCAGGCAATTAGTGTGGCAGCTAAAAAACTGCTGAACTCCAACTCTGACCTACAGCCTGTGGTATTCCTGACAGATGCAAGGTCAGTGCTTCAAGCTCTCCAGTCTGGAAAACTAACAGACTTAAAAAAACTACTTAGCGAATTGTCTTACCAGTATAGGGTAACCATGCAGTGGATACCCTCTCACTGTGGAATACCAGGAAATGAAAAAGCAGACCAACTGGCTAAGGAAGGTGCTGCCGAAGACCAACCAGATATACCAATCACCTACCATCAGAAAAAACAGATGATCAAGTCAATAAGAAAGCCACAAACACCAACACAAGATGACTATCACATTATGAACAGATCAGAGCAAGTTATAATTCTACGCCTCAGAACAGGACACAACCGACTCCGCAGTCACATGTATACAAAGTTCAAGATTGGCAACACGGCCATGTGTACATGTGGACAGGCAGCACAGAGTGCCAAACATATACTTCAAGAGTGTTCTGAGCATGAAACGCTGAGGCAGACATATTGGCCAGAGGAAACAACACTGGAATCAAAGCTCTATGGGACACTGTATGAACTACAAAAGACAGTGAGTTTTATTAAGGAGACAGAATTACAGATATAGACATGTTTCAAGTGAACGAAAGAAGAAGAAGAAGAAGAATTTAACTGATTATGTAGTCACTGAAAAAAAAAAATGGATAGCGCAATTAAACTTCTACCAGATCGTGCTTGTAACCAGACCTTAAACTTCCACCATATCACTCTTGTAACAAGACCTTAAACTTCCACCAGATCCCTCTTGTAACAAGACCTTAAACTTCCACCATATCACTCTTGTAACAAGACCACTTCCACCAGATCCCTCTTGTAACAAGACCTTAAACTTCCACCATATCACTCTTGTAACAAGACCTTAAACTTCCACCATATCACTCTTGTAACAAGACCTTAAACTTCCACCATATCACTCTTGTAACACGACCTTAAACTTCCACCATATCACTCTTGTAACAAGACCACTTCCACCAGATCCCTCTTGTAACAAGACCTTAAACTTCCACCATATCACTCTTGTAACAAGACCTTAAACTTCCACCATATCACTCTTGTAACAAGACCTTAAACTTCCACCATATCACTCTTGTAACACGACCTTAAACTTCCACCATATCACTCTTGTAACAAGACCACTTCCACCAGATCCCTCTTGTAACAAGACCTTAAACTTCCACCAGATCCCTCTTGTAACAAGACCACTTCCACCAGATCCCTCTTGTAACAAGACCTTAAACTTCCACCATATCACTCTTGTAACAAGACCTTAAACTTCCACCAGATTCCTCTTGTAACAAGACCTTAAACTTCCACCATATCACTCTTGTAACAAGACCTTAAACTTCCACCATATCACTCTTGTAACAAGACCTTAAACTTCCACCAGACTCCTCTTGTAACAAGACCTTAAACTTCCACCAGATTCCTCTTGTAACAAGACCTTAAACTTCCACCGTATCACTCTTGTAACAAGACCACTTCCACCAGATCCCTCTTGTAAAACGACAATGATTCTGCTAGATGACCAGCAGGATGTAGTCCAAAAAACGGAAAGGCTTTGTATCATTGCTTGCTTTGTTAAATTACCCGATACATCTGACTTCGGTGGTAAATCGGCTTTCAAAAATGAGAAACAGTATGTGCAATGAGGTACTATCAATACAGATGTGAATTCAAGTGCTAGAATGTTATATTGAACCGATACGTTATCTTCGAATGTGAAGCGAGGACAGTAACCAAACAAAAAACAAAAAAACTTAAAAAGTTTACTGGATGCTATTGTGCTATTGAAATGTATTCAGTCAGTTTAGTCGTTTAGTCAGTTAGTTAGTTGGCTAGTCGAGTTTGTTTAGTTTAGGCTAGTTTATGGTAGTTTAGTTATGCTAGTTAGTTAGTTACTTGGTTGGTTGGTTGGTAATCAGATATCATCATGAAACTCTGGAGGCGGCTGTTGTTGCTCTGATCTCATATTCAGTATGACCTTCAGCACGTGGTAGCTGACTGTTCCTGGTCTGTATTGGTTGATAGCTATTCGTTCGATTCCTTTATACCGCACCCTATGTGCTTCGCTACGTTTCACTCCCAGTTCCTGTACTCTAACGATGAACCCACGAAGAAATACACCCCATATCACCCATCCAAAGGGTCTAACTCCTTAATAGTATTCACAATTTTAGCATGATCCATTAGCACGATGATGATGGTGATGATGTGCCTCCTTCGCAAGCGAAGATGAGAATGGCATGAAAAAAAAACGATAAACATGTGACCAAAAAAATGATGAAAAAACAAAAATATTGGTGTGTGTCTATTTTGGTTTAGGTTTGTGCGTACGTAGATGACTGAGAAGTCCGATTCGTGCCGGGAAAGATTTGTTGCAGTGCGTGCAAGAATGATGAAAAGCTATGACTTGCGTGATGAAAGTTGGATTAAAGTGAGGGAGAGTTGCGCAATGTCGTCAGCCTCACTCTCTCGCCCCTACGCATATGGTCTCAGTGGCAAGACGAATCTAGACGACTGGGTGTGTGTTGACGTGCAGTAGATGACCAGAGTGCTTACTGTCTCACCGTGCTCTTTAACGCTCTGCAGCGCTAGCTGAATGGCGCCTTTCTGTCCATTGGCCCGTGTTAGTTGGGCTCATTTGCGCAGTCCGCCGTATCCAGACTTTAAATACTGGGCAGGACATAGACTCATACTTCAGGAGCTATGGGCACAGAGTCCGTTAGCCGTCTTCACTGAATTTAAACGCCGAAGCGGTTTCGGGGTGTGGTTGCTGTTGCATGCAGACAGCGGTTATGAACCACTAGTGAGCGTTGGATAGAAGAATACTTGGAGAAGGAAGAGTTTGGGGCTATTAGCACTTGAAGACGTCTACGGTCTATTAACGTGATCACTATGGCCGTTAAACATGACTTTATGTTTCTCCATCTCTGCCAAAGTTTTCTGACTGAAGACTTACGACACTGTACTCCTGCAATAAGGCACATTTAATACCCGTAGAACATAACAGGACTTTTTTGACAAAGTTTGCTTTGCACTTTGTTAGTGCTAAACATAATGATAGCTATCCGACATAACTTGACCGGGTCACATTGTGAACATGGGTCATAGTGGTGTGTAAATACCTGTTGACTTGTGTATGAACAATTTCACTTTCCCACGGGGTATATACTTTTCACTTTACGTGCTTAGGAACACATAGAAACACGAGTTAATATTATAATCCTTAGAGAATAGCAGTAACATCCGTAACTTGGAATATATCACACAGTATAACACATGTCGGAATGCATATTTCAGTGTAATTAAACCCAATTCGGCGACAGAAGAAACGTTCGCAGCCATCCTACCGCAATGTTGATCACGCGATCCCATAATCCATTTAATTACCAATAGCCACTGTGTCCAAGCTCGCAAGTCTGTCTGCTCCTTGATTTTCGCTAACAACCATGTATTCTGTCACAAAAATAAAGGTAACTTCTTCAGCACAGACTTCATAATTGACTCAAGCCACTGATGATGTAGATAACTCGACTGAATTTTTCGAAGTATAGAATCAATAATAAAACAGACACCTGCCGCACTTTAAGACTCCAACCATATCATTGTCTTGGTCATTGTCATCACAGCCATCGTCATACTACTAGTGGTTGTATAGAAATAACTACTTCCCTCATATACATCCTTCTGTAATGTGCAGTGACTATCTAAGCAACACATGTGCCGAACCACAGACCCGTCAGTGTAGACAATATCTCCACCGGAGAAATTCTCAATAATCTTTGTTGTTTGTTGAGTGCTGGATTCGACTAGGCCATCTCGGGATGCCTAGTCACGTCGCCTTCAACCTAGTCCTAAGAAGGACTTTTTGGTTATATAACGACGCTGTGTGCGGACAGGGAACTGTCGAAAAGTACTTGAGCCTTGGCGAAAATGACGAAAAGGCTGACGAAAGTTTGCTGAAGCTTGCTTTTATTCCCGGGACGTACTGCGAATAACAAGAGTCGATTCTCTCATGGATGTTTCCAAGTGCACAGCAGGTTCCCACCTCAGCTGGAGATTGTTCGATCCTTGATATTTTAGCCAGATTGCTCTGTTGCCCGGGGTACCTTGCAGGGAGGAGTATCAAGGTCTAAACCAGTATGAGTCCTGGTCCTGACGAGCGAAGCGAGCAGATGCTCGCTACCCCGTCTCACTAATCAAACTCTGGACATTTGAATGTATAAGTATTAGAATGTCATTGTCACATTACTTGGAAAGTGTTATTACCTCATCAATGGAAGTTATAAGTTTGATAATCTTACTTTCCTACTCTTCTCGAGGTTCTATGTCCCCCCATATGTGCATATCCGTTTAATAACCTCCTTTGCTATGTCAATCCATGACTGTCATATTTTTAGTGTTTCTTTTTTCAGGAACTGGTTTGAAATTAGTGCCTACTTATGTGATTATTTCCCTTGGTTATGTTTATGAGCATATGTTTATCATTTATTAATTTAAATACAAATACATTTAAGGTTAGTTATGTAAAACATAACTAACCCTAAACTTTAACTTTAACCTTTAATAAAGTATATTTATTTTAATTATTCTCCTTTTTCTGCGTTCGTTCTCAAACTCCTCCAGATTAGAAGGATGTAGTCCGGAGAACGGAATGCGTTGTGTCGTGGTTTACAACATTGCTGTGATATCTGCGCCTTTCGGCCTGACACATGCGACTTCAGCATGGCTTTGTGTCTCTGACCCTATATGGAATGGGACAGCCAACTCCATCACATAACCTCATTAGTCGCCTTTTACGACTTGCGTGGAAGGTAAATAGTGTTGCAATTCTTTGCTTCCCTTTCGGGCCATGGCGACACACGGGCGTAAATACAAATATATTTAAGGTTAGTTATGTAAAACATAACTAACCATAAACTCTAACTCTAACCCTGAAAAAAATTATATTTATTTTAATTATTAACTATTGATATAATATTTATATTAATTAATCATAAAATACGTAGGTAGGCACTAAATGTAAACAAGAACCCCTTTTCTTCTTTTCAATATCATCATGTAGTGGATGGTTATTGTCTGCACTGATACGCAGGTATGAACGACTATAACAAAACTTCGTTCTTTGTGTCATACTAGAATAATCCTGCAAGAAACGCATCACCACTATTTCTCCATCTCCGGGGCATCCAAGAATAATATGCACAGATTACTTCATTTTGTATCTTAACATGCCTATCAATCTGCATTGGGCTACGAATCAAGATAGCCAATGCATAATCTACTACTGACTAGACTATCTCTTGATATATAATATCGCAATGATATATAATATTATAGCAATGATATATAGTATTATAGCAATGATATATAATATTATAGCAATGATATATAATATTATAGCAATGATATATAATATTATAGCAATGATATATAATATTATAGCAATGATATATAATATTATAGCAATGATATATAATATTATAGCAATGCAAGAAGCCGTTATTTCTAAGGATTGCTGTGAACTGCTTTTGAGCTTTTAGGATTGTGTAATTTGCACGCACATTGAAACACAAACAACTGTCGAGCAGCACTATAATTTATTTAAAGATGATGTTCTCTGTAATATCTCTCCATATAGATTGGTAGTTTGGCATTAGTGTATGAATGATGTGCTTATTTAAATAAGAATCATGGCATGATTGATTTTTTGGGTTCATCAGAGCTCCAGATGTATTACGCAACTAGACAATGCGATGCAGTTTACTTCGAAGGTCGTGAACAATTTCCCTTCTTTCTAATCCCTCATGGTATACTTCTTCTTCTGCGTTCGCTCTCTTATAACCACAACCAATAAATCGTGTGATTTCCGCCGGAGAGCGTGTGTTATTTGCAACTGGCTCGCTCACTTTGTGGTCTGGACATCCGAGATCCAGCACATCCATTTTCGTCATGCCTTTAATTCGGATAGTAGTCTTCCCTAGCGTGTGACAGCATGCCTATCTGTCGACGGACGCGCGGATGTGTAATGACTCCTCGCCGGGACGATTGTCGTTCACGTCTATCTCGCACGAAGTGTTCCACAGTCAGTGAAGTTGCTTCGTGTAATTAGACGTTCTGTGCCTGTGCCCATCGGGTACTGAACCGTTTCTCATCCACGAACCTGGTTCCGGTTAAGGAAGAACTCGACAGAATAGTTGGCCCGGGCACTTCCGCCTTCTTAGCTAAGGTGTCGTTCACCGACATCTTGAACACCTAGTCCAAGTCCGAGTCTCACCACATGTTTGGGAGCAAGGCGTGTTTTCGAGCTGAACGACCTTATCCCATTTGTGCCTGAGCCCATCGGGCAATGAATCCTTTCTCTCCGCAAGCATGTATCCGGTATAGAAAAGCTTGACAGTAGAGTTGGGCACGGGCTGCTTTCTTTGCCGGGCGCCCACATTGGGTATGTTTCTCTGCCCATAAGGAGCACCGGTAACTAGAAGCTTGTCTGGAGCTAATAGAATTTGTAATTCCGATTTCCTTAGAACGTTTTCTAATTCTATTATCTCTTGACGCTGCCCACTAGCGCCCTGCCGCTTTTCATTGTACTCGGTATGTTGTCTTTTCATATTTCGCCATGCATTTATCTTTTTGTGTCTTTTTCATTGGCTGCCCCTCCAATGCACGGACCGGACTGACTAGCGCCACTGTGTGTCGACAGTGTCACTTATGTTTTGACGCAGTGGTGTCGGAGACATTGACTGTCTCTTATGCAGTCAATTCTCTTTCCATCTGCTGCCTCCACATTCACGGACACTATCACCAAAAGGTTTAGCCAGAATCAGCACAAGAAACTGTATTTCTGTTTCCAGGGTGCACAGCGAGAAGGTACTTTTGGGATCTTCGTTATCTGCTAACCCTGGGTCCGCCGAGAGAAGTGTGCCCTTTGCACTCCCCTCACGGTATACAAGAATGCATCTGTATGTGAAAGGGTTCTGAAATTTCCAATAATTTTCTCTCCGTGAACCTTCATATATATATATATATATATATATATATATATATATATATATATATATATATATATATATATATATATATATATATATATATATATATATATATATAATTATAATTATAATAATAATAATAAATGGATAAGCTCAGTAACTTTTTGTTTTCTTATGTTTGTTTGTTTTGCGTTCGCTCCATTGTAACCATCACGGATATCCGTGCGATTTCCGCCGGGAGCGTGATTACGTTGTGCCACCGTTATGCGCCTTGTAGGCCTAGCACATCCGATTTCGGCATGCCTTGACAATTCGGGTGGACTACCCTTAGCCTGTGACAGCCTCTATATCTGTCTCCAGGCACGCGTAGTGGCGACTCTTCGCCCAGTGTATTTTTGCTCTCGTCTGACTCGCACGAGGTGTTCCACTGTCTATGAACTTGCCTCGTGTAATTGGACGTGCTGTGCCTGTGCCCATTGGGTACTGAACCATTTCTCATCCGTGAGCCTGGTTCCTTAAGGGGAAGAACAGAGGAGTTGGACCCTGGCTCTTTCGCCCTCTTAGCCGAGGTGTCATTCACCGATATCGTGTACCCCTTGTCCAAGTTCGAGTCTCACACCACGCGTTTGGGAGCAAGGCGTTCTCGAGCTGAGCGTCCTTGTACCAATAGCGCCTGAGCCCATCAGGTACTGAACCCTTTCTCTCTGCAAGTGTACTTCCGGTATAGGAAACCTTGACAGTAGAGTACGGCCAGGACTACCATCGTTGTCCCTTTCTTGCCTAAGCCCATCGGGTACAGAACCCTTTCTCTTCGCGGGCATATTTCCGATTTAGGAAGGCTCGACATTAGAGTTGGATTAGGTCTTCTTGCTTTACCAAACGCCAATGAATAGGTCTGGGTCTCTGCCTGTAAGGAACACAGGTAACTAGAAGCTCGTCTCGAGCTGACGGAGCTTGTAGTTCCCCTTTCCTTGGGACTTTTCACTTTCTATTTGCAGTTCGCGCTGCCCTCTAGCGTTGTTCTGCCCTTTCATTGTTTCATTGTACTCGGTATGAAATCTATTTGTCTCTCGCCATGCATCTACCTTTACGTGCATTTTACATTGGCCGCCCCTCCAATGTTCGGACTGGACTGACTAGCTTCACTGTATGTCGACAGTGTCGCTATATGTGGTGATGCTGGTGGTGTCGGAGATATTGTCTGTCTCTTGTGCAGTGAAATCTCTTTCCATCTGCTACCTCCACATTCTCGGACACGATCCCCAAATGATTTGGCCAGTATCAGCTTGAGCTGCTGTATTTCTGTTTCCAGGGTGCACCGCGTGGAGGTACATTTGGGATCTTGGTTATCTGCTAACCCTGGGTCCGCCTAGAGCAATGCGTTCCCTTTGCACCCCTTGTTTTCTTATGTTGTATAAGTTTCTCTATGTCGTTACTCAGACCAATAAAAATTGCCAAACTTATTGAAACTTTAACTAAGAAGAGTATGAAGATAGCAGAATTTCGAATTACTGTTCATGTGTCGGACAAAAGGTGACCAATGATACGATTGGTTGACCTTTGACCCTCGTACCGAAGCACACGGTTGGCATAATGACAACATTTGTCCTTAATGGCTCACGGATTATTAATAGATATCGGAATTACATAACATACATCATAAGTACATAATTTTCACCATCTGAACTATACGGTCTTCGTATAAGGTGTGTAGCAAAGTCAATGCAGCATTGCATAAAGGTCTCACCGGACGATCAGACTGGATACAAAACTGACTCAGATTAGTCTGCTTAGAAGTAGATGACGATGCGGCTAACAACTTACTAGATGAAGCTGACTTTGCAAGCTGAAGTTTCTGGTACTGTATCGGGTGTTTATTTTGAAGATGATAAGTAAGAGATGTGTTAGTTCCATGATATGCGATGGTTTATTGCAATGAATGCAACAAACATCATCAGCATTTTCTATCTTTCGGTCAACTGACAACTTAAATTCAAATGTTCATGTAATCGCCTGCTATAGGTTTATATCTAATACCTCGATTACTCTCAGCCGCCATCTTACATTGTTTACTGTCATTATTGCCTCTTGATTTCCGGTACATTTGCTAGTGATGGGCAGAAAATTGGAATTCGATTAATTGCTAATCCAAAATGTAATCGTAAAAAATTTTATTGAACGATTAATCCATAAATTAATCGTTAATTACTAATTATTACTATATATATATATATATATATATATATATATATATATATATATAGTAAAGAGCACAGGAGACAAAGGTAATCCCTGCGAAAGTCCAGGACGCATTATTATCCGATCAAATATTCAACTGCAACACCTCAGTGCCACCTTCTTCTGAAAGAAGAGTGAGGAAATCCATTTTACTATAGCAGAGTATATGCTAGGTTCTAACAACCGATCCAGCAAGAGCTACAAAGGGACCTTGCTGTAAGCATCCTTAAAATCAATCTCCACGACACAAGTTTATATATGTGTATTACGAGCCCTCATAGACATCCTTATCAAAGACAGCTACTTTACACCATGTCTTTCTGTTCCGGTTATATCTTCCCAGCATGATCAGAAGAACATGGTACTGTTCAAGCAAGCATGCCATATTTTTTTTAAATGATCCTCTCCATAAATGTGCCAATAGTATTGCATTGTTATACTGAGATATATTTTTGAAAAGAAAGATGAAAATGCCATGGACAGAAAAGAAAACTAATGCACAGATCATCAGAGATGCTAACGATGAAACGATAAATTATAGTACAAATTAGAGGCAGACAGTCAAAATTTATAGAGTAATGAAGAAGAACAATACCTGAACGTTTTGTAACCACTAAAAATATCAATTTAAAAAATGAGACATGGGAAAACAAAGATAGAAGTTGCTGAAATGATTGTGATTATGGCACTGGTGAACGTCGTCAAATTCACTTATTAACAAGACATGAGACAGAATGCTGTAGAGAAACATGGTCGTCTATGTATATCGACACGGTATTTGATTGACAAAAAATGTAACTTCAGATTTCACATATGACTCTGCAGATTCCATATTATATTTTAAAATTGCACTATAACACAATAGTTTTGTTTGTGTCTTGATAAAGACCTTTTGGTTGAATGTGATTTGTGTATTGTAATTTTTATGATTTCTTGTGTGCTCATCATTGCCCATCATTACCTACTAGTTTTAGCTATAGTCTGTCGTGTCCCATTGAAACGATATATAAACCTGTGTTTTACGTAAGTCTAATTGTTGTTACGTTTCACGCAGTTACTTTGTATTGATTGTCATATATAACATAATACCATAAACATATTGCTGGTGGTTGATATATGTATCACTAGCTGTCCTGGTTTACATATTTTCCCCAGCTAGTTTACTTTTTTAAATTATCACGTCATTCTTATAATCGAATTTATACATTTCAATTAAGTCAAATTCCAATTAGGAAATTGTGCGGTAGCTTGCGTGCTTACGTTCAGTGACATGAGTCGCTAGAGACCAGATATTTTTTTGTTGCATGAGCATCAGGGGCAGGTAATCACCTTTCACGTGCGCACTCATCCTCTTAAGTACAAACTAATTCATCTTCTGCCTGCATGGGTTTCCCATCCAAATGACGCGCTGCCACATTATTCCTTCTTAATGGTCATCTCCCCTCTCGTCCTTTTCTAATGCGTGTTCATCCTATCTTAGTTGCAGTTCTTCATATATGATCAGAATGCCTGACAGCCCTAACCTGGTGCGGTAAGCATGCAGTGGCATGAGATAATGACAGTTACTATACATTCGATAGTGTTGTTAGAAAAATATGGAGTGACAAAAGTAGGATAAGTAATGAAAAAGGTTTCAGATAAATAATGAGTAATGGAATTATAAGGGAAAATCCACACATTTTTGACATATAAAGTATTATGTAGCGTTTTTTAAAAAAGGGAGCAAGAATATGAAATGTTAGTTGTAAATAAGCTGGCACGCCACGGATAGCACAGTGGTTAGTGCACTGGCTTCCATTACTGGTGATTGGAGGTTCGATTTCCATTTTCTGTGTGACGTGTTCTTTGCATACCGTTGTCCTCGCTACCACTCCGTACGCCTTCCGGTTCTGTGCAAGCTATCCAGCCTCTTCCAGTGCCATTTTTAGAAGGTCTTTGATATCCAGCATCATTCGTATTTTTGGTTTGTCTTTTGTTTTCTTTCCCGGAATCGTAACCTCTATAATTAACTTTTCTAACACGCTGTGTCTTTGTACAAGTCTAAAATATGGTAACTTTGGGTTTTTTTTATAGTTTTAGGAGCTAATATTATTTTATGATCAGGTCTTTACCATATATTTCTAACATTATTTATCTATACGCTGTGGTCCTTATTTGCCTTGCGGCGTCAGGGGTGGAAAAGTTCTCTGGAGATGGCCTTCCTGTGCGCTGTTTGTAAGCTTGTCCCTATAGCTTCTTTGATTTCTGTGATCCATCTTTTACATGGTCTGCTTCTGGCTTTATAACCGTTATGTCTATGTGTCATGGCCATTCGTGGTATGTTATCTGTCGGTAGTCTGGAAGCGTGTGAAAACCACTTGATCTGTTGTCTTTTGACGCGTTCCAATACTGGTATTGTTTTGGTTATCTGTCTGATGTTATCGTTTCTAATTCTATCTCTTAATGACACTCCGCGTATTCTTCGTAGACATGCCATTTCTGTTGTCACTATTTTTCTTTTGTCTTGTGCTATCATTGTCCAGGTTTGGCACTGGTAGCATAGTGATGGAATAATAATAGTCTTATATAATGCAACTTTAGTGACTATGTTTACATTTATCACGTCATTCTATCGAATATATATTAACTGTCATTATCTCATGCCACTGCATGCTTACCGCATCTATCCTGGATCTCTTTCTGTCCATGATATTATATCTATCTATCTATTCGCTAAACCCTTTGTTGCCTTTCAGCGTCAGGAGTAGAAGAGTTCTCTGGAGATGGCTCTCATGTGTGCTGAATATATTGTGGAATTTGTCGCCTCTTTTATTTCGGTGGTCCATCGTTTTCGTGGTCGGCCTCTATGTCTGCCTTCATTATATCTGTGTAGCATAGCTTGCTGTGGTATGCTGTCACTGTCTGATGGTAGTCTGCTGATGTGTACAAACCATTTGATCTGTATATTCCAAGATGGGGGCGGTGCCGGTTCTTTGTCTAATGTCTTCATTTCTCTCTCTGTCTCCTAGCGATATTCCTAGGATTCTGCGTAAGCATGCCATTTCATTATATTCTATAGCATTTAATTTCGAATACTGATAAATATTCAAACTCCATAATTTTTAAATCACCAACGACGACTAGGCCAACCCTGTCCTAATGAAATTGATATCATGTTTCCTGAGAAAGTCACGTTTTATACTGACAACATCATCACCAGATATACCGATGGTCAGCGACAACTACCCTCCTAACACCGCAATACGCTTGTATGACATAGAACCGGGGAATTAGGACTAACTGACTATACCTAACAATTTATACGACTGATTGGATATACTTTCAAGAAACTACCATATAGCACAATCAAACATAAAATTGAGTGGAACCAACGGGATCGTATAAAACTAGTGATATCAAAGAATATATAACAAAGAACAGTAGACATAGAGGCTGAAATGTTGAGGTAGTGTTGTAAAAAAAAGGAAATGAATTAAAGTGCGATTCTTGCATTCCTTGTTCTGCTTGAATGAAAAAATCAGAAGCAATAGAAGAAGTTGAGGTAGTGGTCGTGATTGTGATAGAGATGACGTTGGTAATCGTAGTAGCTAGTGTATGTGTATGTGGTGGTGATAGTGGTAATCGTGGTGGTAATGTTTGTGTTTGTGATGGTAATGAGGACAGCCCTTGTGGTGGTGATAGCCGTAGTGGTAATGTTTGTTTTTGTGGCGGTAAGGTGGACTTTTCTTGTGGTTGTAATAGCGGTGGTGGTAATATTTTTGTGGTGGTAATCGGGACAGTCCTTGTGGTGGTGGAAGTCGACGTGAATAATGTTTGTGGCGGTAATGGGGACAATCCTTGTGATGGTAGTATTGGTATTAGAAGCGGTACCAACAATAGCAGCTTCGTGTATGTTTTGTAAATCATATACATCACTCTATATGCTTACATGTACATTACTCTATATGCTTACATGTACATCACTCTATATGCTTACATGTACATCACTCTATATGCTTACATGTACATCACTCTATATGCTTACATGTACATCACTCTATATGCTTACATGTACATTACTCTATATGCTTACATGTACATTACTCTATATGTTTACATGTACATCACTCTATATGGTTATATATATATATATATTACTGCATATGTTTACATAAACATTATATGCCTATTGTAGTTTACTCCGTATCTTTCCCAGAGTGTCTCTTAGTAAATCTCCTCATTCATCCCTATGGCGATAATATTAATGACATTGGATGGCACATCTTCATTTTATCACTAATTTACTCTTAGACACGAGCGCACCTATGTTTGTAACTTGAACAATTTCCTCAGAACGAGTAGATTTCCTTCACGAATGCTGTTGTTTGTAGAAATGATGGAGAGTTATGAATAAGTAAGATATCCCGTCCGTGTGTTGCCGGCAACCGAAAGAGGAGCAAAGAATAGCAACACTTTTTACCTTCCATGCATGTCGTAAGAGGCGACAAAGGAGGTTATTGGATGGAGTTGGCTATCCCATCCCATATAGGGTCAGTGACCCAAAGCCATGCTGAAGTCGGATGTGTCAGGCCGAAAGGCGCAAATATCGCAGCAATGCTGTAAACCATGACACAACGCATTTCGTTCTCCGGACTACATCCTACTAATCTGCAGGAGTTTGAGAACGAACGCAGAAGAAGAAGAAGTAAGATATCGTGGGCATGTTGCTTGCATGAACAAATCGGTGTCCAGTATCTTCGATAATGATGTTGACGATGATAGTGATGATAAAATAATCCTTACAGCTGTGAGTAGATAGTTCTTGACAGCGTATATTATTTCTGACAACAGTATAGGTCCTCCTCAGTTAAGGAGATGAGGTGTGACCCGGACTCGTAATACCTCTATAAGGATGTTTCAAAGACATGATTGTTCAGAGGAAGCGGATATGGATGTATGTTTTGTCTCCGAATGGAAACATTACAGTGTTACAGTATCCGACGGTCATTATTTCTGTCCGAAGAGCAGCACACATTTCTGGACTAACTAACTCATTGCTCTTCTGTCAGATCAGTTAATCCATCCGCAGTGATGGCACATCTCGTATTCACCGCCACCTAGGAGCCCACCACACAAGAACAAACGTGCAATGTTAGTGATGGCACATCTCGTATTCACCGCCACCTAGGTGCCCACCACACAAGAACAAATGTGCAATGTCAGTGATGGCATATCTCGTATTCACCGCCACCTAGGAGCCCACCACACAAGAACAAACGTGCAATGTCAGTGATGGCACATCTCGTATTCACCGCCACCAAGGAGCCCACCACACAAGAACAAACGTGCAATGTCAGTGATGGCACATCTCGTATTCACCGCCACCTAGGAGCCCACCACACAAGAACAAACGTGCAATGTCAGTGATGGCACATCTCGTATTCACCGCCACCAAGGAGCCCACCACACAAGAACAAACGTGCAATGTCAGTAATGGCACATCTCGTATTCACCGCCACCTAGGAGCCCACCACACAAGAACAAACGTGCAATGTCAGCTGGTTTTCAAATCTTCGTCATCCATATGGATCATTTCATAGAAGACAACAGTAAGAAGTCGAGACAAGGTATGCAGTGGCAATGATAACTTCTATTTTCACATGTGACAGGTTGTCAGTCCATCTTTCAACTTTCCTTAGTTGCTTCCTACGAAATGCCTGGAAAGTAGACAGGAATCCTATTCTTTACACCCTTTTCTTCTTCTTCTTCTGCGTTTAGTATCTGTGGTCATGCTATACCGTCAGGCCTGTCGTCAAGACGAAGTTCATTGTCTTCTCCAGGTCAGAAAGGCTGCCCCATAGCTTTTGCCTCAAGTCTGTATCCTCTGGCCAGGTCTGCTGTCTCTGCTCTTTGTATATTGGGCAGTCTTGAAATATATGTTCCGGGGTCTGGGTTCCGGATCCACATTGACATTCATTTGTGTATGAGATCCTTAATCGGTAAAGATGACCCAACAGTCTGCAGTGGCCTGTTCAAATGTGAAATATTGTGGTCTGTTGATATCAAAATTTACACCCTGAATTATAAGTCCAGTTCCCTGTTTCCAGCGAATCGAATATCTTAGACAATCACTGCTTCATTAAGTGCCAACGTTGCATTTGCAAATATAACCTGGAGAGTCCACTTACAAGTCATCAAACACAGTCTTTGCTGAAGTCAATAAAATTAAAACTCACGAAATTAATGACAGAATATTTCGATTTGTCTATCTTGAATATGGAAGTGGATAAATATATAAAGTAGATAAAAAGATAAATATAACCAAGATTAAATACGTCTTACAGAGAGCTTATAACAAGGAACAAATCAACATTACGATCAAATGGTCTTCGCCAAAATTGGAAAAAACCAGCAATGAAAAGATCAACAATATCAACTAACATAAAATGTAAATACGAGACTAAGAGTCTAAACTAGAAATGTTGATGACAAATATAGAAAAGGCAGAAAACATTAACATGAGACGCAACAAGAGTGGTTTAGTAAAATAGTCAATAAATGAATGAGTGGGCGACTGCAGAAAAACTGTGTACCACGTAGGTAGATAAATATGTTTACAAGTTTATAATCTGTTAAGTAGGTTTACACGGAAAACGTACAACAAAGAATAAATCATATCTTGAACATAATGCAGTTTCAATATTGTGTGTGTGCATGCGTGTGCGCGCGTGCGTGTGTACGCACATGCTACGTACGTGCGTGCGTGCGTGTGTGTGTGTGTGTGTGTAACGAATTTTGTTGTGTAAATAACTTGACATATGGAGAAAGTAAGTTTATCAGATTAAAATATTAACTTTATTTGGACAACTTCTGTGTGTAACTTATGATGTGAACAACGATGTGTGTTGACATTTCACACACCGACTCCGTGTTTGTCAATTTCACAACAATAATGAATCGAAATTTTCAATCGTCCAGTTGGATAACTGTCTGCGCTGACAAACACAAAATGTTTTGCTATGTATTTCAATTATTTAGGGCCAAAGACTATGGATGGTGCAAGATAGGCACGTGTGATTTAAGCAACTTTATTAGAAAAGTAGTAAAACACAAGTCTTCAAAACAGCATTTATTACACAGTGAGACATTTCATACACTTGGCAAGACACCAATCGAACATGCGTTTTCGGAAGCTGCACTACTACAAGCAATAAAACATAATGATATTGTTTCTTCAAATAGATAATACTTCGCCTGTGTGTTGCCGGGGCCCGAAAGGGGAGCAAAGAATAGCAACACTGTTTACCTTTCACGCATGTCGTAAAAGGCGACTAAGGAAGTTATGGGGTGGAGTTGGCTGTCCCATCCCATATAGGGTCAGTGACCCAAAGCCATGCTGAAGTCCAATGTCTCAGGCCGAAAGGCGCAGATATCGCAGCAATGCTGTGACAAAGGACACAGCGCGTTCCGTTCTCCGGACTACATCCTTCTAATCTGGAGGAGTTTGAGAACGAACGCAGAAGAAGATAATACTTGCAGCGACTCTTTCAGTCGGTAATATTTTTACGTAAACAAAAGCTAGAATTTCGTACACACAGAGGTAAAAATGTGCTTCAGGTGTTACCAAAAAATAGGAGGGGGGGGAAGCTACCTACCTATTTTAAAGAAAAGATCTCTCGACATCCCCACTCTAAAAAGTCACGCTACGCCACTGGTCATATGTAAGAACTGACGTCATCAATCGGTGTAATAGTGGAAACACTCATGGAGATTTCAGTTGAGTAGTATTACTCTGTAAGCACCGTAAATATCGCCATAAGTGAACTGAGTTAATTATCTGGCTGTGGTGTCTTCCTCTCTCAGTTTGCAGATGGAATGTGTTGGGGTATCATGGCAGCGATTTTTACTCGTGTGTAATATTAGTTGAGAATATAAAAGGGAAACAGCACACGC
>CM067305.1:41791819-41924331 GCA_034231615.1 Meghimatium bilineatum | reverse complement strand
AGAATGGAAGTCAGGAAAATGTTATATAAAAGGACAAGTCATATAGAAGCATGTTGCCTCATTTATCTTTCATAGTGTACGGCCGTGTTTTCCTGTTATCTTTTCGTCCCTTATCTTTGCATTTAATAATTCCATTCAAAAAGCGAAAGAGCGTGTATCTGATCATGCTATAAACTTTAAGAATACTTTGCTCAATACATTCATTGAATTGTACTTCTATTAAATTTATAAATATTTTGACAGTCTTATTTTCTTGCATTGTTATTTTGTCATCGCTGTTTTATAATTATTTCACAGCAAACGTTATATTTTATACTTTTATATAATTATTCAAATGTCCCTGAGTTTACCTCTTCAATCTGTGTTCAGTGTTATTCCACGAGTATATAATTAGACAAGAGCACAGAGGGTATCGTTTATCCCAATCATAACCTTACATATTTTTGCATCGATTACCATCACGTATTTTCGTGTTATCACATAGCTTCAAGATATCATCAACAATATCATTTAACCCCATGACACAAGCAAACAATCTACTTAACACGTTTTTAAAATTTCTGTCAATAATTCGCTCGACCCATGTAGCACTTGTCTTAAAATCGATCGACCCTTTAGAATCTGCCCGAAAATCGATATGCTCCTATTGCGCTTCTAAACGTTCATCGACCATGTAATGTTTTGATTCTCTACATAAGTCATAACAATTAGAGGAATAGATAATAGGTAGATTTTTGCAATGTTCACTCGATGCAGATCTATATAGAAATATGATACTTCGAAAACAACTGACTTGAGTCCTGACCATCGACAGTACTATAAGATGTGCACAGAAAATGTAAACATTACCTGAAAGGTCCATTTTGATTAATTTCCTGAATTTCGTATGTCATCCTTGGCTATTTTTTGGCATTCGATTCCAAGTTTGTCTAAGTATAATAATAGTGATCAACGAAAAACATGACAATAATAAAAAAACATAACGAATGAAGCCCTACAAAATATACGTACAGAGCTTTTGTTGTCATGAAAAATGTCTAAGACGGAAAGTGAATTTGATTCAACGTGCGAGGCGATTAGGTGCCATCTGAGCGGACCTGGTTCGAATCCTGTTTGCTGCATTAATTATCTTTATAAATAAATCATTGGTGCTTTTATATTATATAATTCATTTGTGTTTTTCTAAATACGTGCATGCGCAGATTCAAGCTACGTAACCCATCTGTTGGTGTAGATCTAAGAGCTCAAAACTAAATACTACTTTAGTTTACTCGTGGCTATTGAACACAATTTACCCAGGATTGCGCCTCAGAACGAGACACAACCAACTCCGCAGTCATATAGACACAAAATTCAAGATTGCCAACACGGCCATGTGCACATCTTGACAGACAGCAGAGAGAGCTAATATATACTTCTTGAGTGTTCTGGGTATGAAACGTTGAGGCAGACATATTGAGGAAACAACACTTGAATCAAAGCTCTATGGCACACTGTGTGAACTACTAAAGACAGTGAGTTTTATTCAGGAGACAGAATTACTAATATAGACATGTTTCAAGTGTACGAAAGAAGAAGTACAAGAAGCTAAGATTAATTAATCAAAGGAAATTTCCGTTCTCCAGGCCGGGTTCGTAATCTCTCTACACTAACATTCTTTCTTACTATGAAATTCCACTTCACTGTGAAAGTCTACACTGAGCTTTCTACTAGTTCAATCAACCAAGTGCCATGCCGAGTGGCGCAGTCAATCATGTTTCATCACAACTTTCCGTATCTCGTATTGTTAATAAGTTCAATTGGTGACATCTTTTTTTGTACCATAGTGACCAGAAATTTCTCTCTTTGTCTTCCTCTGTCTCTTCTCTCCTTGAACTTTCCGGTGGTTAGTAAATTTTGTTCTTCTTACTCTCATCCTGTTAGTTACTTTCCGTATAATATGTATATGAATATTAATGGACATGGACAGCTCAGAGTAACCTCTCACAGGTTTCCGTCAAGTTCTTCGAAAACAAATTCTATGAAAACCAATTTTTAGAAAATCAATTCTTCGAATGCAAGTTCATAGAGTGATCAATTCTTTGAATTATCAATTCTTCTAATGATCAATTCTTCGAATTACCAATTCTTTGAATGATCAATTCTTTGAATGATCAATTCTTCGAATGATCAATACTTCGAATGATCGATTCTTAGAATGATCAATTCTTAGAATGATAAATTCTTAGAATGATCAATTCCTTGAAAAATATCTTATGTATATATGTGTTTTTTATGTATATGTGTGTATGTGTCTGTGTGCGTGCGTATGTGTGTATGTATTGTATATATGGTATGTGAAATTTTAACGCATATTCGGGATCGTTTTCGTATAGCTGTTGTAGCCCAATAGATTGTATTTAAAGCCACATACATAGGCTAAAGTGAAAAAAAGCAACTGCAATGTTAGAAGTAATTCTTTCTTCTTCTTCTTCTTCAGCGTTAATTCTCAAATCCTTGCTGGATCTCTCTCATAGCAGGACCATAATCCATTCTAGATTTCCAGCAGGATGTAGTCCAGAGAATGGAAATGCGTTTTGTCGCCGCTTTTTTGTGCCAATGGCCCGATACATATGTCTTCGGCGGAAAAAAATTATCTTTCAAACGCATTTATCAATGCAGCTTCAAAATCAGTCATGAAAGTTTGAGGGTTACACTGGCCAGCTAAATCTTTCACTTTTTTTAAAAGTAAGAATTCGTTTCTTGTCATTTGTTGGAGAGTAGAACATATCAATCAATCAAGTGCCATGCCGAGTGGCGTAGGCGATCATGTTTCTCCACGACTCTCTGTCTCTTGTGTTGTGAATAAGCTCGGTTGGTGAGTGAACTTCTACCGTGCCACAATACTAGTCCATCTAGCAACTTTTCTCTTTATCGTCCCCTATCTCTTCTCCCCTTGATCTTTCCATTGGTTATTAAGTGTTCAAGTTGTGTTCTTCTCATCACATACCCTAGAAATCTTAGAAATCTTGACTGTCTGCCCCTAATGTTTGATATGATTTATCTTTTTACGCCAGCATCAGTGAGAACCTCTGCATTAGTTTTCTTAGCTGTCCGTGGTATTTTCATCATTCTCCTCAGAAACAACATCTCTGTAGCCTCTAATTTACTAAAATACCAACAGAATTGATCTATTGTCTTCCAACCCATGAATTGTGTACAATTCTTCAAACAAAGGTGGAACCGTTTTTAAAGTACCATCTCCTCGCCAATGATTACAATGGCGTAAAATATCAAAATTTGCTTGAGTGGAAAAAATTAATATTTTGTTTCTTCTGCTCCGGAATTATAAATAAGATAAAATTTTCTTTATTTTTTTTTAACTTTGTTATATTCATCAGTAAATGTAATGTTACGCCTTGTTATTGAAATCGCAGGTCTCTTGTTTTCCTTTGTCCTCATATTACTCACAGTTCTTTGTCAGATTTAACACTGGGCAATTTAAAGGCAACACTTTGATTACGGACTCCGAGATTGAAGCAACAATATTTCGTGGTGCTTCACGAGTGACGAGTGCTTCGTGTCGAATGTTACTGATGACAGATTTTGCTTGTACGTGTGCTGCATCTCCTGCTTGGCTGTGAATATTTTAAAATCTAATTAAAACTTTTTTCTTAGGTTATTACGCGAGCTTTACATTCACAACTTTGAAATTGTTCACTTCCAATATATTTTCATCGCGTTGCTTTTATCTTTATAAAAGAAATATCCATAAAACAATAACTTCTGTTTTCCCTTTTCATTATCAACAAATTTACATCAACGGTTATATAAATTAAATGAACATCATAGTCACAAGAAATCCGTTTTTGATTACATTAGTTTTGCGCGGGAATATACTTATAGACTTAGTTATGTAAAAAAAAATCATATGTGATTGGCTACACATATATTCCCTGAATAAATAACATGTATTTCATTAGCTAATTTTACAATTATTATGAGGATAAATGTATTCCAACATTTGGAAATAAAAGAAGACATATTGGCCCGTGTAGTATGAATACGTATGTTATACGTTTGTGTTACTGAGGATACTTCAATACTTATACGGAATGTTCATTGTTGTTGTAATAGTCCTTGTCTCGATTTGTCCGTTCTCAAAAATTTGAGTACACAGTTTGAATGTCTTGACAGAATCAGAATCGCACCTTTTTGTTTTAGATACGGTTGGTCAAATACGGAAAAACCTGTTTGATCGAGTGCAGGGCAATTTGGCGCCGCTACAGCCGACCTCGTTTTATTCCCGTTAGTCTGAAGAATTTTTTTCATTTATCCTCTTGCTTCCTACTTGAATTTACTTGTAAAAGAAACTACTGACAAATTATTAGGAATACTTAATTATTTGGTCCACCTCTTATGAATATGTAAGTTATTTTCACTAAAAATTATTTTTGCATAGAAATGGTCATTCGAATGATTGATCATTCAAAGAACTTGCATTCGAAGAATTCGTTTTCGAAGAACTTGACCAGAACCCTCTCACAGGGGTTAGCAGTGCGGTAGTTCGAATACGGGTTACTGTCGAAAGGTTACGAACATGCAGCATAGAAAGGAAATTTACATTGTGCACAAAGGACTGTAAGCGTGATCGTCAGCAGTGTAGAAGACATCTGCACAGAAAGTAAACAAGCCATGATTCCTTAAGTTTTTTTTAATTATTGTCGTATTTTATTGGTCACTATTTATATATTTGGAATTGCCTTGGCTATTTTGGCATGCGATTCCAGGAAGGCTGGCTTCTGAACACTATATTAAAGAAAAAGCTAGCTTTTTTCGGTCATATTAAGAGACACGACGGCATGGAGAGAGTGTTAATGTAGGGGATGATAGAAGGCAACATGGGCAAAGGCCAACCAAGACGCCGTTGGACAAAAGACATTCAAGAATGCCTGCGCATGTCACTGGAAGATGCAGGGCAACTTGCTCAAGACCGCGGAGAATTCAAGAGATCCATAGGAAAGACTACGTTCTGGAAAGAATATGTCACTTGATGATGATGATTCCAAGTATAGGAATAGTGACCAATGAAAACACGACAATAACCAAAAGCGTAATGAATGAAGGCATGTTTATTTTATGTGCAGAGGTCTTCTCTATATACCAGACGGTCATGGCGTAAAATACCGAAGGCTACGGTTTACCAACCAGCAATCAATGTGATAAGTAGGGCGTGGCAACCACAAGGAGAATAAGAAACGTAGGCCTGGAGCGCGACAGTCGACTGGAGCCCGGCTATGCTTAGAGTCAAGTGTGAAAACAAAACAAAACAAATCAACCATGATGACATCAGCTAATGGTCGATGGATGCTGACAGCGACAACTACCGATTTTTTAACAGTAGCCAATTAAAGAAGCGAATCAAAATATTAGAAAGGATAATTACCGGGTCTGAATTTTTAAAGGCGGAGAAAATCAAAGTCGGTATCTAATTGTTCACTCGATAGATGGTCTCATTTCTTATTGTCACAGGTGAACTTTGCTGACGTCAAGCATGTGATCTGCTTTGTAAGCGAGAGGCGTGAAGTTGAGTCGGTAGTAATTGTATGTTAGTGGGAGGGTTGCAGGGATATAGGGATGCAGAATTCAGTGGCAAGTAAGAAAGGTTGTCAGAATCAAGTAATGTGGGGGGGGGGGGGGGGAATTCGGAGAAGGTAATTTTGAGGTGGAGAAGGTAATTTTGAGGTAGAAAAGTGGACAGTTTTTCAAGAAGACATATAAAGTGTTAATGAAGAATGGTAGTTTATCAATGCAAACTATTTACGATAGAACAAGATAGATATGAATAGATTGGTATAGTTCCTTCCATAATTAATATTACTCACTTCCGCTCAATTTCACGAAAACTACCTGATGCATAGCAACCATATTTCGCAGTTAGTCTTATACACAGCACGACCTTCAGAATTCATATTTTAAATTGCTATATATAGATTAGAAAATGCAGAGCATTTTTTTGTTGTTGCTATATAGTATTGCATAAGCATCAAAAAATGGTTCTCACATTTTATATTTTACCGTAATAAAAATATTAGGTCATCCAACCAAAAATACAGCGAAATTTACTTATGCAATTTACTTATAAAATTTACTTATTTATTTATACATACTAAATGTCGTAACAATGTCTCTTTTAAAACATACTCCAGTATTTCGTGATTTTCATTGGTGACAATCTTGACAACACAACAAAATGTTCAATGAAAATAAAGAAGATATTTATGCCAAATAAATTTACGAAGTCTGTCAATAACATTGAAATTCTCTAAATAAACGACAAACGACGGCACATTTCGCCTCAAGGAAAACGTGATTTTCGTATCACACCGGTTAAACTTGATGCAAAATTGTTTGCATTTATCAGCAGTATAATTCAGAAGTATAATAAATCGTGGAGCGTGTGGCCGTACGCCAGGAATGCCGGCCTCAGAATCCGGAGCTCCCGGGTTCAATCCATCTTCTTTTTTCTTCTTTCTGTCCTCATGTACCTTTCGGTGTTGAGGGAAGAGTGGGTGTACGGTCTTTTGCCCTTCTATTTGCCTCTTCCGCTGTTATATTTCCGAGTGTCTCTATTGCACTATTTATCCACCTTTTAATAGGTGTCCAATAGGTCGACTGTTTTCGTATTGTTTGTTAAGGGTTTTTTGGATAATACTTTGTTCTTTCTGTCTGGTTATATGGCCGAACCATTTAACTTGTTGTTTCTGGATGTATTATATTGTTGACTTGATCCCTAATTGTTTCCTTAGTTCTTCATTCCTGATTTTGTCTCTCAAGCTAACTCCAATCATACGTCTCACACATTTCATTTCAGTGGTGTTAATCTTATGAATTGTTCTAGAATCTAATGTCCAAGTTTGACACTGATAACACACCATTGGTTTAAAAAATGGTGTTGAATATCGCTTTCTTTATTCCTAGTGTAATATCTGTATTTCTTAGTAAATGTGTTAATTGACCAATGACCTGACAGACCTTATTACATCTTGCGTTTATTTCTGCTTCTTGTTTGTTGTCATATCTCAATGTGCTGCCCAGATATTTGAATTCATCTACTTCTTTTAGTTGTTTATTGTTTATCTGTATGCTGATGTTCTCCTTTTCTCGTGCAATATTCATTACTTCTGTTTTGTCTATTTTGATGTTCATTCCAAATTGCTTGTCTGTTGTGCCTCTTATGCTTAGGTGGTCTTGCGGGTTTTTAATGCTGTTGTGGAATAAATCCTGGTCATCTGCAAAAAGCAGTTCATTTGTTTCATTAGAATTTGCTATTTTGTTTATATGGTGTATGTATGTAATAAAAAGTAGTGGGGACAATACACATCCCTGTTTTACTCCTGTATTTTAATCACAGTCTTCTGTGTAGCCTGCTGCTGTTCTTACAGTGCAGCTGCTGCTGTTATAGAGACTTCTACAAACGATAATTAAATGTTGGCATACTCCATAAATTTTTAATGTTCAATCCATGGTTGGCAACAACATTTTTAACTTTCAAATTTGTGCTAAAAACATTATTCCTGTACACGCACGGCGACAGCTATACAAAGCGACTTTTATTTTCACAGCCAAAAAGCCCCCCTGAACTCCATAACAGGAAATCACGCAGTAATGATGGTTTATAATTTACTCACTCATGACGTCTTCTTATTTTATCGTGCCTTTAATAGGTAAGTATATTTATAATTTGTATTACAGCTAATGAAGAGTTGGAAAGAAAAAAAACAATAAACAAATAAGGCGTATCTCCTCATCAACCGGGATTGTAATAAAGACTCGTGTGTAATACTGTAAATAAAAAATGGCAAATTAAGCATATTCACGAAACCTTTAAAAATATATAATTTATTGGGTAAATGTTTAACCCAGTTACATTTGAAAAGGGTAAAACAATAGTTTCATAGAGTCATTGAGAAATTTAAGTCGGATCCAGAAGATTTGTTCGATCTAACAAGTACTTTTTGAGAAAAATAATTCCACCTGAGTAATATTAATTCTGGAACGAACTATAGTGTCTTAATATATACTGGTTACAAGAGAATAAAGGAGATTCGAAGTAGATTGGTAGTGTCTCAATACAGACTGGCTGTGAGAGAACACATGAGATTAAGGACGAGCTGCTGGCTACAAGACTAGCACACCGATATGGGGGGAAATATTAACCTGGAGAGAGAAGAGTCTTTGGTGATAGTCTGCAGAATGACAGGACAAGATAAACAAACTGAAACTTGAGAACATATACAGATGGATAGACATACATGAAGACATGCATAACGAGAGCCAAATCAACGAACAGAAAATGTACATATAAAATGCCAGAACCGGTGAATTAAACTGTGACAATATGTCAAATCTATATAACAAAAATCTATATGCCCACCCCAACAATGGAAAAATGGCATCATTATCACATTACCAAAAATAGGAGACCTAACAAACTGTGATAACTGGAGGGAATCACACTGATATCCGTACCTGGTAAAATTCTTTGTAATATGATGCTTGCAAGATTAAAGTCATCCTTAGACATCAGCACACGCACGAAAATGCGCTTATTTAATTCCTGCGTTATTCCGGTGCTATCATGTGGATGTGAGAGCTGGAAAAGCTCTTTATCTTCAGAAAAGAAATTACTGAGTTTCGAGAACAAATGTCTTCGTAGGATAACTAACACCCATTGGAGTGAATTCCAATCGAATGATAAAATCAGAGAAGAGACACATCAAAATTTCATCACAGATGTTATCAGAAAACGCCGTTGGTCCTACATCGGGCATGTCCTACGCTCAGACACCAACAGAATACACCACCAATCTCTTGAATGGATACCAAAAGGCAAAAGAGCAAGGGGTAGACCAAAAGAAACACTTAGAAGAACAATACTTAGAGAAAGTAAAACAACCAATATTCATACTATTCAAGAACTGCACAGAACAGCTTTGAACAGACAGAATTGGAGAGATCTGACCTCTGCCATATGCGCTAACTTCAGCGCAAAAGGAAAATGAATGAATATAACAAAAGTGTAGGGAATTCTCAACTGACCTGCACATGTGCTTCATAGATTGCTCAAACGCGTTCGCCTGCGTGCAACACCAAAAGTATGGGAGATAAACAGCATGGATTTCCCAAGACATCCAATCCATCCAATAGAAGAATTTTACTAAGATCAGAAGGCTGCAGTGAAGTTAGAGGGCAATCTTTCAGAGTGGTTTGAGGTACAGACTGAATTAAGGCAGGGATGCACACTTTCCCCATACCTGTTCAACATCTACGCAAAAAATATAATGAGGAATGTGAGAGAAGACATACACAACGCTGACTATCACGCTTTAAACTTCGGTGGTTTTGAAATCCCCGAACTACGCTAATCAGACGACACTGTGCATCTTTAAAATGATATAAAGGGATTGGAAAAACTAATCAAGAACACAAAGAAATACAACAAATCACAAAGTATATATTTAAACGCGCAAAAAAAAAGCATGTCAACAGATATAACAACACAACAACCAAAAATCAGAATAGACAATACCGAGATAGAATGTGTGGATAAATATGAATACTTAGGCGCAAACATCAACGGTGCAGTAGACTGCATGGCAGAGATAAGGAAAATATTGGCAATGATATAATGTAAAATAAAAACGGTTGAAAAATATATGAAAAAATAACTAAATAGAAACGAAACTTCTAATGCTACGAACTTTTATTTTTCCGATTATAACATACGGCTGTGATACATGACCCTACGTAATGCAGCAGCAAAGAACATCAACACCTTTGAGATGAAATGCTACAGAAGGATACTTAGAATATCATGGAAGAAAAAAAGATAAACTAAGATATTATAAACACATTGAAGATTCCAGAGTGTTGGTTACTAAACACAATAGCAAAAGAAAACTACACCTGTTTAATCATATAAAGAGACACAACTGTTTAGGAAGATAAATAATGTAGGACAGAGCGCCTGGACGGAAGAGGAAAGGCAGACCAAGAAGACGATGGACTGACGACATTAAAGATAACGAATATGTCGTTGGAAAATGAAAACTGCATCGCCCAAAACAGAGAGGGTTCATTCGGAAGACAACGTTCTGGAGAGAATATGTTACATGACACTACGTGTGTGTGTGTGTGTGTGTGATGGAAGTTAAAAGACAAATGATCTACAGTATATTCCTACCAACACTGTGTTACCAGTGCCACACCTGTATGTGTGTGTGTGTGTGTGTGTGCGTGCGTGTGTGTGGCTATTTCCGTAGCTCTAAACTTTTGGTGTTATGTATAGGCTCCTCGAAAACAGCACCCATACGGAACGTATTTGACTCCTTTACAGCTTGGATCATTTGCCAGCTTGTGGAACTCGCATAAAATATTGAAAGTTTTCCTGTGCTCCGGCAAAGCTGAACATTGATATGATTAGGTGACCTTTTTACTACTGGCCTATGACGCATTGGTCTAACGAATGCAAAGTTTAATTTGTCGATATCGGCTGAGTAATATACATTATTAATATTATTTCAGTTTTATCAGCGTTTACTCTGCTTAAATGGACGTTATAGTGCATTAACATGTTAGCCATTGTGTCTACTGCGTTTCCTGTATTTATTTTGTATTTATGTAGTTTAATCTATGAAATGAACCATTTCGATTTGACATCTTCCAACATCTTAAGCCAAATGTGCACAATTAAAAATGCGAGATTATGCACTTTTCATAAATACGCAATTTTAAGCACTCGATCATATGGTCTGGGCAGTCATGTCAGTAGTGGCATGCAGAAATGTTTCGGTGTATGCCAAGTCATACAATGAAGGAAACATTCCAAAATCTAGAAATGCGGCGACTGAAAAGAAGCAGCTTTATCCACCAAGCTAAACTACCCCGTAGACAACTTGCAAACGTACCTGAAATTGGCAGTCCTTTAAGGTCTGTACCAGAACAAACTCCTTGGAGTGAAATGCATGGAATATCAATATACATTCAGATGCACGTGAAAAGAACACTAAGCTAGGACAAATAGAACAGTGTGCAGCGAAGGACAATCGCCCTCAGTTTCTTGGACAAGAATATTCACAAGACATACGGGTCGGCGTATACACAGATGGGTCAGCACATAATGCGGTGAGGAATGGAGTTCCATGTGTATTTATAGAATATCCACACAAGCCTAGAGATAGGATCAGAACACCAACAGGGAAATTCTGCAATAATTATGATGCAGAAATCCAGGCAATTAGGGTGTCAACTGAATAACTGCTGAACTCCAACCCTGGCCCACAGCCCGTGGTATTCCTAACAGATGCAATGTCAATGCTTCAATGTCTTCAGTCTTGAAAACTACCAGATTTACAAAAACTACTTAATGAAATGTCTTACCAGTATAAGGTAATTATGCAGTGAATACCCTCTCACTGTGGAATACCAGGAAATGAAAAAGCAGACTAACTGGCTAAGGAAGGTGCTGCTGAAGCCCAACAACATGTACTAATCACCTACCATCAGAAAGAAACAGATGATCAAGTCAATAAGAAAGTAATAAACACCGACACAAGATGACTATTATATTATGAACAGATCAGAATAATTGTAATTTTACGCTTCAGAACGGGACACAACCGACTCATCCAGGAAAATGCATGCAAGAGTGAAGAGGGTCCCCAGTAGGAAAATTTTCGGATTTGTCCTTCCTAAATTGCTCTCAGTGTCCTTTCTTTTTTCAAATTGAGTGATGTCAGCATTGATTTGGGTGTGCCAAGGCCCCCCCACACACACACACACACCCACACATCACACTAGTAACCCCCACAAAACACCCAAGTAATTACCACAAACATCACATAAGTAACTCCCACGCACATGTAACAAGTAAGCATCACAAACATCACACAAGTACGCTAAAATGACAAATGTTAGTCCCAGACACAGCTTACAAGTAGACCTCATATAACACTCACCTAACCCCAACATACATTACATAAATAACCCACACACACACACACCTCACATAAGTGACTCCCACCCACATCACACCAGTAATCTTCACACATCATATAAATGCCCATAATAAAACGCCCATGCACACCACTCAAGTAACGATCACACACATACAAATAACCCGAAGACAATCACACACGTAACAACCGCACACATCACACAATTAACACCCACACATTACTTAAGTAACCCCTACAAATATCATATAAGTAGCTTCCACGCATCAAATACATAACAGCTACAAACATCACAGAAGAAACCTTAAGATTTCAAACAAGTAACATTTGCATACATCACACAAGTAAATTACGCACACGTCACACAAGTAACAACATACACCACACAAGTTTCCACATACATCACACAAATAACCTTCAGACAATCACACAATTAGCCCCCACACACATCACCCAAGTAACACCCATACGCATCACACAAGTAAACCTCACGCAATCACACAAGCAACCACACACATCACACAAATAACCTTCAGGCAATCACTCAAGTAAATCCCACATACATCACCCAAGTAACACCAATACGCATCACATAAGTAACCCTAAGGCAATCACACAAGTAACCACATACATAATATAGTAACCCTCAGACAATCACACAAGCAGCCACATACATCACATAAGTAACCCTCAGACAATCACACAAGCAACCACACACGTCATATAAGTAACCCTCAGGCAATCACACAAGTAACCCCCATAAACATTACCCAAATAGCACCTGCAAGTATCACACAAGTAACACCAAAATACATCACACAAATAACCCTTACACACTTCACACAGGTAACCCTAATACCCATCACACAAGTAACCCTCGGGCAATCACACAAATAACCACACACATTAAACACCTAACCCTCACACACATCACACAGATAACCCCCATACAATCACACAAGTAACTCGAGTTACTTGTCAAGACCCCCATCACACACGTTATATGGGTTTTTTGGTTGTAGATTTTACACTTAGCATAATCCTGTCAACTAAAAGTTAGAATATTGATTTTTAACTCTATACCCAATAACACATCGTTGGTGTTTAGAAAGACAAATAATTGAGGGAAGAGTATCTGGGTAGAGGAGAAAGGGCAGACCAAGAAGACGATGAACTGACGACATTACAGATAACATGAATACATTGTTGGAAAATGCAAGCCGCATCGCATAAGACAGAAAGGGGTTCAGAGATTTCATTGGGAAGACAATGTTCTGGAAAGAACACGTCACATAACAATTGTCCCAATAATAATAATAATATTAATAATAATAATAATAATAATAGAATAATCTAGTTCTGCCTCCCCTTTTGAGAAAAAACACCGCATTCCACTAGTACTCAAAATGTTCAACAGGCGCCTGTTGAACGCTGACATTCGGAAAATTTGGTATCTAGAACTGGATGCCTGCGGAGCAGTGAGGATTATCTTACACCAGCCAGTTGCAGAAATCATCACCCTGCATACTTTTCGATATCTGCTGGAAGAGACTGACAACCCATGAGCCTGTTGGTAATAAAATGCGTGTAGGCGACATTCCTGTTTAGTGACGTTTTTCTTTTGTGGATGTTCCACAGCACTTCGTCAACACCAGAGTTTCGTAAACGGGGCGAAAATGCGTCCTTTGATGTGCTGAGACTTCAGGAGGGCGATACAGGGTCAAGGGACGGCAAGAGGACGATGTATGGTCATAGGAGTGATAGATCTTTAGGAATCAATTTCATCAAAACATACATCAATTTCAAAAAGCATATTGAAAGTACTTATTGTTTTTGGTCCTTGTTTGGAACCCGTGTCCCCGATGTGATTATTTCCCTTGGCAATGTTTATCAGTGTATGATTATCCCTTATTAATTTTAATATAAAATTATTTATGGTTAGAGTTAGTTATGTAAAACAAAACCTCTCCCAACTCAAACCCTATGCCTAACCTTAACAAAGTAATATTTAAATTAATAATTGATAAATATCAATTGGCAAACATTGCCAAGGGGAATAATCCAATTAACAATCACTGCAAGGAACAAGGGTTCCAAACAAAAACAAACCCTGCTCTTTATGTACAATATGACAAGAGGTGCAATTTTGTTGATATTAATTAAACTCTATCTGAAACATGACCAAACTAGAATTGTATTCAAACCAGTAACAAGCTTCTGTTTCAAATATGAAGTTGTATAACCGTATTCAAATTAAAATAATCCACAATATTTCATACAACAGCAAACATTGGCTTACAGAAGTAGTGAAACCTCGCAATTAAATTTGTAAACTCAATGTAGCGCCCAACAGGAGAGTACGTTCTATCTTTCAATGTATGTACATTATTGGTTTTTTTTTGGGGGGGGGGGAGGGAAATATATTTTAGCACCGATTTAGCGGGTCTTGACAGGCTAGGGGAGTAGGGAGGGAAGTGGGAGTTTCGTAAATCATACTGATGTTTGTAAAATATCTAACCTCAAAGCTGATCCTTAAAGATGACAGAAGCAAATGTCCAAAAAACAAGTATCGTCCTCACAGTGTTGAATACGTTAAACACTGATTCATTGGGGTTTTTCTTTAAATTATTCCCATGTTTGATGCGTGAAAATTGTTTTCAAGTGAGATTATAACACTATTGAGATTAAGTGACTAAAAATAAGAAAAGTGTACCACAAAATCATATAACAACGAAGAAATTACCTTTTCTAAAAACACATCAAGCTGTACATCAATCCTTCTTAATGAAGACACATCTACAGCTCTGATTTAAAAGGGGGTCTTAATTTGGTCTTAATTTATAAAATATATTCGAAAGGGGCGGCGGCAGGAAAGAGTTTAAGAAATACTGTTCTATACTGCACAGCTATGTTTTTACTTTCTCTGAGTAGAAGGCTTCTCCTTATGGCACAGCACATTTCTTTCAGTTGATAGCTCTGGGGGAAAAACTATGCAATACACCTCTAGTTGTTAGGCTTCTGCAGCCTAAAATAAACACAAAATTGCAAAATGAATATGAGGTTAAAGATAAAGAGGCTGAGAACATACAAAGAATGTCAGAAATGGGAGTGTCTAGAGGTGAGGGAATAAAATATACTCTTTTTGGAAAGACCCGAAGATCGAGTAATCAACACCTGACAGGTACACTGGGATGTCTGCTGAAACGGAGAGTCGAGGACTTAGGGCGTGTCCCGCGTGCTGTGATGTTAGTTTCTAATCAATAATCAAGCCACAAAAAAACAGAACAATTTGACAGAGTTCACAATATGGAAATATGAATACTGCTTTAAAAAACATCCCATCAAAAACGTGACCAAAACTTACGAAATATCACATCTAGATAAGGGGAAAAAATAAAATTATTTTACAATATGAACAATATAAAGGGCTATAAGGATACCCTAAGCTAGAAGTATTTCAATAAACAACAAATACAGACTTTTACGAAAAATTCCAATCCACTTAGCAAGAGAATCAAATAGTAAGCATGAACTCAGAGATCACCCACACAGAAACATAATTCAAATTTTAAAATATATTTGGAAGTACGTGCACAAAATTTGATCAGCAATAAAAGTCACAACAAATGGCGGCAGTAAAATAAACAGCATGTTTCCAGACGAGACCACATATAATACGATCAATCCCTTACCACGGGAACACAATGTACAAATTTCAGAACAGAGGCAACTATTTGTTTCAGAACAGAGACAAATATTTGTTTCAGAACAGAAGCAACTATTTGTTTTAGAATATAGGAAACTATTTGTTTCAGAATATAGACAAATGTTTGTTTCAGAACAGAGGCAAATAATTGTTTCAAAAAAAGGCAACTTTTTCAAAATATAGGCACATTTTTGTTTCAGAACAGAGGCAACTATTTGTTTCAGAATATATGCAAATTTTTGTTTCAGAACAAAGGCAACTATTTGATTCAGTATATAGGCAAATGTTTGTTTCAGAACAGAGGAAACTTGTTTTTTTTAGAATATAGGCAACTATTTGTTTCAGAATATCGACAAATGTTTGTTTCAGAACAAAGACAATTATTTGTTTTTGTTTATTAGATGTCACTTTTGTCTCTTTGATCTGAAACACGGTGCTTTTAACCTAGGATGATGATCCATTTTGGTTATACCTAGGCGTATTGTGTGACTTCATGGTCTGGGCGTTATCCTGATGGAGTCCTTTCAATTTGACCAGAGGTCTGGTCTTGGTACTGAGAACGACTATCTTATTAGGGTCTGTCCATAAATTATGTCAACAATTAGTTGACAAAAGTTAATGTCGCCAATACTGTTTTTATATACACTGAAATTAAATAGATTTTTTACAATTTCGAAAGATCTGAAAAAATCATGCAGATTTTCGTACATTTTCTGGGGTAAAATTTGGCACAACAATGTTGACGTAGATTATGAACAATCCCTTGGGGTTTTTCTTAGTTCAGGGAAGGACGTTTCTTTAAGGGTGTTTTTCTTGAGTCCAAAGAATGATTTTTTGTAAAGAAATGTGGATGTCTACTTGTTGACTTGCTTTGTGTTTCGTGTGTAGAGTTATCTTGTGGTTATTTTGATGTGTGTATATTTATTCTGGTTTCATGGATTATGGGTATCCTGGAGACGTGTTACATCGCCTCAAAAGCTTGAACATCTTTAGTGAATATCGTGTCCTCAGGTAGCTTCGCGTCGCGGGGACAATGTCATCAAGACGGTCGATAAGAGTGGTGGTGGTTGTCTGGCATAGGGACCTCTATCCATAGGGAGATCTAGACAGTTGTCTAACCACTTGGTTAATTCAGCAGATCCTATTGTTGACCACAAAGAAACTGTCTCGAACATTCTCCCCATCACGGCAGCCGCTATGACTCTTCAACAACAATTTTGGTATACCTGAATTCTATATTATACCCACAATCCACAAACCCTTTAATATGGGCAGACATATCTGTCTGCTTTTTCCTGCCCTACGGAACACATCTCTGACGTCCTGGATAGTGTCTTTCAACCCTTAGTGGTGAAACTCCCCACATTCCTGAAATATACTAACTACGCCGTTTCCATCTTCTTCCATATTCTACTGCCCCGACTGTACTTACTGTCTCTTTCTATTCGACGTCTGATCCCTCTACACCTCCGTACCACAGTCGGATTGTCTCAAGGCTTTGCATTTCTTCCTTGACAAATACTCTCATTCATCTCTGCCTACTTCAACCTTTATCTTGCTGAGCGTTTTCTCACTCTACTCCTTCGAGTGCGAAAGCCCAGCTATGTCAACCTGTTCATGGGCTACCTTGATCACAAGGTATGGGAATAGTATGAGGAGTCCTTTCCGATGTTGTTCCACGGGTACATCGATGATGTCATTCTCATCACTGACATGTTATACATTTTTTCCACCCGGCTATCAAGTTCACAGCTGAGATTTCCACCTCTCATGCGAGCTACCTCGATATATCTGTCACTATCCAATCCTCTTATCCCAACACGTCGGTCCAATACAAACCCACTGATTCTCATAGTATTCTCTCCTCTCCGCCATCTTTCCTTGTCATTCTCCACTTCTTCGTCTGTACAGTTGGGATGACTTTCTCGACATAACCCATAAAACGATGGACCCCTTTTGCTGTCTATTCTGAGGGTCTTCAGATCTGCACGATTTCGAGTACGCATCCTCTCCCGCCAGAACACTCACAGGACTTATCGACCGGTTCCAAGGGCAGGGTCAAACTTATTGTTACATTCCACTACCACATTTCTGCTGTCCTTGGTGTCCTGTTCCAGCACCTTCCTCTTCGGTCGAATTCCCAGAAGCATAAAGTATTTTGTGGCCCATTTCTGATTGCTTACAGACGTGACCATAACATTAGATATATCTTGATCCAAAGCCTTCTAAGGTCGGACATCTTTTGTCATTTTGGCACATCAGCTGTAGACGTAGAAGGTGCTACACGTGAGACTGTCGTACACACCAGTTCTATAACATTCTTTATAACCAATTTCATCATCGAAGAGGGTTTTACATGTGTGCAAGGAAGATATCCAGCTACAATTTGTAGCAAACATTTATACATTTCCCCAAATTTTGTAGCAAAAAATAAAAATAAAATACGTTTTAAGAATTTTGACAAATTCAAGCAGTTCAATTGAAGAATAAAAAGTCCTATTAATGTCAGCTTTGCCCGAACAACTCAGCCTTGTCAGTAAGTCTTAACAACCCCTCCCCACTAATTATAGACGTAATTTATGGACAGTCCCTAGTGTCATTTACGTAATCATTTGCAAATGTCGCCATTACGTGCATAGGGGAAGACATGTTTGAAGCTCGCGGACAGATTTTGTCGACATTTTCACCATATCAAACACCGGTCTGGGACTCCTGTTGCTAATCATTTCAAATGCGCAGGTCATCGGTGTACCTGTGATGTCCAGGTTACGGTCATTAAGTTATACTCCTCCAATGACTGGACTCGGTGTGTGCTTGATAACCTCTAATTTGGTACACTTCAGCTCTTGGGGATTACTATCCGTCATTCATACATGTGGAATAGAAATTGGTAGTATATAGGCCCACCCTATCCTGTTCATGACGTAGTCATCAACCTAACATGGTTGTTGTTGTTTTTTGGGGGGGGGGGGGGGTGTTGTTGTAGTGATTTTCTAACAAAGTTCACAAACATTTGAGCATGAACAACAAAACTGCACTATATAAAACGAGCATCACGTCATCACTAAATCACCAATGTCAAACGTGGAAACTAACAATGAAAGCCAGAAGGAAACGTGTTACAACAGCAATGACTTTCTACGTATAATTCTCGAAGTAAAAATAAGAGACAGGATCAGAAATGAAAACATTAGATGACTAACAAACACAATGACAATCCTGGATTACATCAGGAGACACCTGATTATGTGGTTTTCACATGACTCCAGACTATCATCAGATAGTGCCCCGGATTGCTTTACAGACACGATGGATACAAAGCCAGTGGCACACTATGCAAAAAAATGGATTACAGAAATAAAAGAATCAACGAAAACAAACATACATGAGGCACACAAAAAAGCCGTCTCTAAGGAACTCTTCTACCCATGAAATGTGTACGGCATAAAGCGAAAAGAAAGATCTTCTCATCATCATCAGGTGACATTCTTTCCAAAGCGTATTCTTCCCTATGCATCTCTTTAATTTTCTGTGGTCTTGAGCAAGTTATCCCGCCCCTTTTAGTAATATGCGCAAGTACTCTTGAACGTCTTTTGTCTAATGGCGTCTGAGGCTGTTTTTTTTTCCCTGCTGCCTTCTATCATCCCTTCCAGTAACTCTATGACGTGTCTCTTAATGTGACCATAAAAACTAGCTTTTTCTTTACTATGGTGTTCAGAAGCCAGCCTTCCTATACATTAATTGTTCTTAACACCTCCTGGTTTGTTTTTCTTGCTGCCCATGGTATTATCAGAACTCTTCTATAGCACTTTAATTTAAATGATTCTCTTGGCCACTGTTTTATTTAGTGGCACATCCATATGTCTCCATAGGAAACAAACATTTTCGTAGTAAACACAACTTGGTTCTTATGTTAGTACCCTACCATAGTTTCTTTAGCTGTTTTAATTTTGACAGCTCCATTACTGTTCTTCTCTTAATCACAACTA
Source organism: Meghimatium bilineatum (assembly GCA_034231615.1). Taxonomy (NCBI): domain Eukaryota; kingdom Metazoa; phylum Mollusca; class Gastropoda; order Stylommatophora; family Philomycidae; genus Meghimatium; species Meghimatium bilineatum. The sequence continues at coordinate 41,904,640 of CM067305.1, read as the reverse complement.
CGCAGTCATCCGCATTGTTTATATTAGTTCCTAAATAATCAAAATGTGTCACTTTCTCTAAATTGCAGTTCTCAATATTAATTTTCGATCTTGATTTAGTTTTGCCATTATTTTTGTCTTTTTTATATTTAAGAACAAGTTTTGCTGTTCGCTGAAGTTTTGAGTGGACTTAATTATGTTCAGTAGATCATGTTTTTTTGTTCTTATTTGCACTCTGGCATCTGCAGCCCTATATTTACGAGTCTGAAATCATGTTTCCTTGTTGTTGTTTTTTTTGTCTCACGTTTCTCATTATATTTTCCGCATTGATGTTGAACAAGCATGGAGACAAGGTACAGCTTTGTCGTACTCCTTTTAATACATTCAGTCGTGCAATGTGTTTAGGGAAACCCCTAAAGATTTTCTAGGAAATTAAATATGTCCAATAATTTGCTATTGCTTTCTGAACGGTACGGATACACAATCGCCTAGGAGACGCTCTCTGTAATACGCCGCCACAGAATCGGACAATACATGTGTTTTTCTATTGTTTTGTTTTTTGGACCGATAACCGCGTACGATTCTGTTTTGTATAGGTTCATCTCTACACGTATGCTGTATACATAATTCACTTCCCTTTATCCCACATTCAAAGGTATACAATTCAACTAATAGATACGCTTAGTTTGTCTCGCTTTATCTCCCCTGGAAATAGCTACAATATATGACCACAATTGTACAACCTGCTTGGGTGGTAAGGGATTAAAGATCTGTGATGTTTCATATTCCTTTCAACAATGAACGTCAGATAATGCTTGTTATACAGTGGTATCCCTATATAACAATTTGGTGCGAAATATATAGGCATATGCAATAACCAACATTTGCTATACACGAATTTCTACAATAAATAAAAAAATCAATCAAATAACATGCATAGGGATGTTGGCGATCATGATTCTCCACAACTCTGTATTTTATGTAATAAGTTCAGTTAGTAACAATCTCTCATGCCACAGTGACAACCCCTACAGCATCTTCTCTATCTTCCTATATTAATTCTCCCCTTGATCTTTCTTATTTATCTATCTATGTGATATGTCCTTTACAGAACTTTGTCCTTACTGCCAATCTGTAAGCCTCTTGGTTCTGTACAAGGTGTCCAGCTTCTTCTAGTGTCATGTGTCCATCATAGTCTTGGTCTGTCTCTTGTTCTCTTTCCTGGAACTTTTCCTTTCATGATTAATCTTTCTAAACCAGTGTTTCCCAAACTTTGATTTAGCATGGCCCACCTACCTAAGTCTTTCGAAAATTCTGATGCCCCCCCCTTATGTAACATATAGTAAGTAAGTAAAGTAACCCTTAGCATTTATTAATGCCGTAGAGGTGTGAGATGTTAGCAATCTCACATTTCAGTGGCTCTGCAAATGAGAGCGGTAGCCATCTCTCCCTCGCAGTCTTTACTTCCTGGATTAATCCGGTACCCATTTAAGGCTGGGTCGACCCGGGAGTCATTGCGATCTGATAAACATTTCTGCCTCAATTGGGGAATGAACCCAGGATAACTCATATGTGAAGCCAATGCGCTAGCCACTGCACTATGCTGCTCCCAACATGTAACATGTAATATTTAAAAAAATTGTATTATTCTTTCTTTCCCCCCCCCCCTGAACAAGCACATTTAGAAACACTGTTCTAAACCATTGTGTCTCTTTATATGTTAGCATGCATTTTTTGATAGTTTTGAGGAGCCAGTATTCTCCTATATTCTTTACAGTTGTCAGGCTGGTTCAACTTTCTGTACATGATATTCTTAGGACCGTTCTACAAATCTTCACTTTAAATGCTTATATTCTTGGTTGATATTTTCCTTTTCATTGCAGATGTCATTGCCCAAATCTCACAACTATATGTTGCCACTGGGAACATTTTTATAGGGGGTTACTAAATGTTCAAGTTTTTCTCTTCACATCACATGGCTTAATAATCTTGACCCTCTGCTTCTAACTTTTGCTATAATATGTATCCTTTTTCCCCACCATCTCTGAGATTTTTCTACATTAGTTTTCTTAGCTGTTCGTGGAATTTCCATCATTCTTCTCCAAAACCAGATCTCAGTAGCATACAGTTACCCAGAATAAACTGACTGGAGATTTTGAAAAGTGTTGTTAAATATGAGATTATGTTATAATAAATATATATGCTATAGAGGGATTCTACTGTATTAGGGATGCAAGACCATTACCAAAATAAGGCAAAAGATCAAGTTATCATTTCACAAAGATCTGCTGGCAGTAGAATTTCTTACACTCAAGATGACATTACCAATATAACTTAGCAACCAACGTGTTCTGGTATTACACATACAGGGTAGATCAAAATTTTGTACTAAGTGTAGGTGTCAGTGCAGTGCATGGCCGAATAGCTAGAGTTTCAGCCTCGAAACTGTGAGGTCTGAGGTCTTGGATTAAAACCACTGGTTGGGGACAGGATTTTATCTTTTGGAGGTACAATAAAAATCCACCCTCTATATGTCGTAGCGACTGCTATGGCAGGGCGACCTTTATTCCCACTTCCTATAAGACGCCTCACTGCACTCCTCAACAGGAAAAGGAAAATGGTTGTAAATCTTCTATATAACCAAACTGGGCTACCATATCTGGTTGAAACGAGAGCACCGCACCATAAATGTACATTTTATAACATAAACTGGAAAACATGCAATAATGAAAGAAAGTGCATGCCATAATTTTCACCTTATAGCTTATCACATTCAATTTCTGTAAAAGTAATCAGATGACTTATTTATTGGTTTGAACTGTCCTTACTGTATGTGGAATTCAACAAAAAAGTTATCAACTAACATAAATTTATAACTGTCAATGAACACTAATTTTAGGTTCTTACAAACATATCTACTATACACATCTGTGTCACTTGCAGTGAGCTCCAAGCTTTTACGATAATAAAATACATAGTACTAGTGATTTGTATAAAGTGATCTTGACTAGAGTACTGATTTTAATTTGTCATAATACCAACAGTGTTTACTCTTTGCTTTCAAATAGCAATTGAAAGATACAGATTAATCTCTCTATAGCACATTCTTTTACAACACATTTCCCTATATAACAACACTTTTCAAAATCCCCATTTATATTCATTCTTAATTTTCTGAATTGTATATAGCGAATTTGTTATTAGATACATATTTTGTCCAGACCAAATTGTTATAACGGGATTCCACTGTAGTAAAATCATAGATATAATAAACTCAACACACAGGTCAAATGTTTATTCAATTCTACTATATGTTGCTTTTGGAATGCATGCACAAATAAAATAAGCTATAGAGGATGTGAATGAATTTTCTAAGAAAAATGAACAGATGAAAAGAAAAAACACTCTGACAAATGTATGATTGGTTGTTTGGTTGGTTGCTGATCCAGTGTCCATGGGCTCATGCCCTTTGACCTAATGCCATTAAATGGCATTATATTGCTGGGAAGTCTGTGGATTTTCGGCCCACCCCGGGACAGAGACAGAGAATAACTATCACACCTCCAGGAAGGTAGGTTTCAACCTATGCACTGCTCCTAGCCACTGTAGCCAAGATAGGGTTCACTGTGCTCATTCCCCAGCACCAATTGACTACTGGTTATGCTGAACTTCTCTATTGCTCTAGGCATACAACCAAATGTTCAAGTCAAAAGGATTGTCACATCCTGAGTCACTGTGCCTCTATGATGGGTTTCAGCCATAGGAAAAAACAGTGCTGTCAGTTTCCTTCTCCCCAGTGCTGCACAGTACATCTCTGGCTCCCTCCCAACCACAGAGGGTGTATACATATATATTCAGGTAAACATGAAACACATTTCAACAACAAAATAAAAACATAATTATATAGATGACGTGCCATGAAGCTTCTCTCAGAAGATAACCTCAATATAACGGCATGTCATCCACTAAGGTTTTCTGTTGCATTGGTGGTATGTCTAGTGGTCCATTGGTGAGACCCACAGATGCAACCACAACCATAAATGTATGATTAAAATAAGTATTTCAAGTATTTAAGAACTCATGGTTTCCAAGAACCATCATAAGGATCCTGTTACTGCTTCCATCTCCATTCTCATACTGGAGATTATTGTCACATAAGCTTTGTTTTGTTTGCATATTATAACACAGAATTCCCATTGGGACTTCACTCCACCAGTGCGGACTTAACTCCAAGATTATTAAAATAGAAAGTTATTAACACAAAACGACAAAATGTGAATACTATGGAACTGTCATATCCTCATAGTAGAATTTGTAAGAAGTACATATTACAAATACAAAAAAAATGACTTGTGAAGATATTTTATCTAGTCATGTTGCGTGATACTTGGTTGCTGGTGTGCTTCTCATCCTAGTATCTCCGACTTCAGCACCACTGATTGCTTGGGCAGGACTGTGGTCCCGCTCAATGTCAGGGATGGCCTGACCACTCCTAATTTCTAGCCTCTGTTGACTGGATGAAACCCCATCTCCACTTCAAGGAGTTGGCCTCGACAGGGAAAAATGACTGACAGTTAAAACTGGTTTCCAGATAAATTATTTAAAATATCAACAAATAAGTCTATGGCAACAGAAGTGAGTAGACTTCCATGATGAAGAGATTAGTTGGATAGTCCCCTACAGTCCCAACTCACACATACTTCACAGTGGTTTGAACGATAAGTGGTGTCTAAAAATTCAACAATAGCTGAAAAACAATGTCCTATACAGGACATGCTTCAATTATTATTTTGTAATATAAATGTGAGGGAAAAAGTCTGTAAAGGTAGGACTAATACAGTAATATATCTCTATAGTACATCCTTTTATAACAAATTTTCCTATTTAACAACACTTTTAACATTCCTAATTATATTTATTATTTGTATTGTATATATAAAATATTTATTCTTTTAATTTTTTTCTTTTCTGTTCACTTTATGCCTTGCAGCATCAGGGATAAAAGAGTTCTCTGTAGACAGCCTTTTTTGCGCGCTTCATACATGTTTTATTTCGCAGACTCTTTTATTTTTATAATCCGCCGTTTGCCTCTGGCTTTGTATTCATCATGTCTGTATAGAAATGCTTTTAATAAATTTGTTATTAGATACATATTACATCTGCCATGTAATTATAATGTGATTTACGATACTGTTTTGTGGATACGGATCATATCACAGACAACTAATAAACAACATAAAGCACTTGAAGCAACAGACATGTGGTTCTAGAGTAGAATGCTATGAATACTATAACAAAGAAATGAAATAATTACAAGAAAACATTAACAAAATATCAGTTAAAAACAGAATCAAATTAAGCATGCAGGCAAATATTAAAAAAGGACACAGAAACAAGTGCTGTAATATATTTGACAGCAAAAATAGAAGTTGCTGAGGAAGATTTATATTAAAGATCTGGGAGAGTATTTCAAGATTATTGAGGAAATAACCAGCAAATACCAGTGTTTTTCATAAAAACAAATGTTTATTTTTAGAATTGCTCATCAATTCTCAAGCTTCAGATATGATGTTTTGATAAGAAAGCTCCGTCATGAAAATCAATTTGTGTAAATAACAAATGATTAAACTTAGGAAGGATTAGCAATAATAAATAATGGGTGAGAATGCAGCAAAATTGTATACCAATAGGTAGGAACAGAGAATGTGATAAATTTTACAGTTCACATAACAGTCTGAATTTAATGCTTCGACCAAAAGATCTAAGAAAAAATGAAAGATAAATTGGGTTTAAACAATGAAACTAATAATTAAAACTGGCTAGACTAGATAATTAAAAATCCAAATGATTACAGAAGCAGTGATGTATTGTGATAAGAAGCAAATATTTAAAAATTGGGAAGAATGAAAATAAAACAAAACTAAGACTGGAAACTCCTGTATGAATATATACTACTCTATGATGCCAGCATATTTGATACTGAAATTAAATGTATTGAGACCAAAATGCTCTATGGAATATACAACAAGTTTTCACAGGCACACAAGCCTTATTGTCAGTGGAGCATGATTTTATTGCATTGACTAAGATGTCATAGGTACCAAGGATTATCAGAATAATCTTTATTACATCAGTTTACTCTTGTTCTGTACCTATAGTGACAAAAAGTTGAGCAAGATTATAAGCCAATCTTAATTTATTCATCATCATCATCATCAGAATGTTACGCCGTGAGCACTTGGGGCAGCAACAAAAACTGTATCATTCCTCTAACTATTTTCCGAGATAAGCACCAGTTGCGATTCATTTTATTCAGTTACTGCTCGACCATTCTCCTCTATGTAACTTGGAGCGTTATGTGATACTTTTGTATGCATTTCCATCATCTTTGTTGGAACATTCATTATTATTAGTTCTTCCATGTTCTTACATATATTTTATTACATTTTATAGTGCACAGAGTTCTTTAATAAGATTATACACTACAAGTCCCTGTGAAGCATCATCTAGTTTCATGCACATATGTTCTTGTCTTCTCATCAACACAACAACCTCAGGAAGCAAAGAATGAGGTTTTAAAAAAAATTTTGGGGGGGTTTTTGTTAAAATAATGATACTTCCTCCAAGACATTTGGAAGAAAATAAAAATAAATCTAGAACAATATAATTGAATGTTCAGTACTAGTTGTATTCAGTACTATAAGGGAGCCGCATTAGCGCAGTGGTTAGCGCACTGGCTTCGCATATGAGTGGTCCTGGGTTCATTCCCCAGCTGAGGCGGAAATGTTTTCAGATCGCAACGGCTCCCAGGTCGACCCAGCCTTAAATGGGTACCGGATTAATCCGGGAAGTAAAGACTGCGAGGGAGAGGAGATAGCTACCGCCCTCATTTGCAGAGCCTGTGAAATGTGAGATCGCTAACATCTCACACCCCTACGGTATGAATAAATGCTATGGGTTACTTTACTTTTTTTTTTTTTTTACTAGTTGTATGTGGCCATGAATCTCATCACATCTGTCTTGAGTACAGATCATTAATTCAGATGTTAGCATTTTTCCATGCATGAAGTTTTCTGCCCAGATAGTTTTCTCTTGCGTTTTCACCCTGAGTTGTCTTTCATTGATTTGATCTATTTTTGCAAAGTACTCCAAACCGTATCAGATAACATTCCCATAAATATATTACTATTTCCTTCTGGTTTTGATAATGAAGTGACTTATTAGAAAAATTATTGTGCACATAAAGAGAAAAAGCATGATACGGTATTCATTTTCTGAGTTCATTCTCAAACTCCTGCAGATTAGTAGGATGTAACCCAGAGAACAGAATGCATTGTGTCATGATTTATAGTTTGATTCTGATATATATGCCCTTCAGCCTGATACATCTAACTTTAGCATGATGAAATGATCTAACTGACTCACCTTCTTGAAAGAAGTCAACCACACGTTAGCATGAGACTTACAAAATATTGCTGGACTACTGTCTTCTGATTGTCCACGAATTATAAGCAATAGAGATCTTGTTTCCTTTTGTGCAATGGGGAAGTTTCTCAAGAATTTATATCAAACTCCAATTCTAAGATGTGAGAAATGCTTTTAAAAGCAGTCTCCTACTCAGATCGGGGTAAAACATTATTGAAAATATGAAGTCCTTTAAAGCTTCATATTATCTACTAGATGTCTGGAATTGCATGATGGCTGGTCTGAAGGGCCTCTGATGAAACCTTTACACCTTTCATATGAGGTCAACTGTTAAATAAGGACAATCTAAGAAATAGTAACCTCAAAAGATTAAATATGCAAGGAGAACAATATTTAGACATATGTTTATAAAGTAGAAAGATATGGTACAGATCACTTGTCCCCATTATTACAATTATTATTACATTATTATTAGTGTTAGACACATATTTTTCAGACCCACAGCATACCTAGTGATGATACGGTTACTATTACACCAGCTGCCTTTACTTTCCCAGAAGATCTTAGGCTTAGTCGACTTAGGAGTCATTTGTGATTTTAAAAATGCTCTAGTTGAACTAGAAATCAAACCTTGAACCACCCAACAGAAACCATTGCACTAAAAATGACTTACTTAAAAATACCAAAGAACATCATAACAGTGATAAACAGCAAGAAAGATCAAAGAATGAATAACCAGACAAGTAATGAACAGTATAAATACTATGAACTAATATATTCACGTATAGAGTTAAGAAATAAAAATAGGCAAACCAAAAGACATATGTTCTTAACACATTGGGTCACATTACAGGAAGCTTATAAGCAAAACAAAAACCATCAAATACTTATATAAAATATAGTAAGTAAAGATTGGATAAAAAAAAGGGGTTGAATTGCAGTTTTACATTGAACAATACACAAATCAGCTGCAAAATAGATATTCAGAATGTAAATTACATTGAAACATATATGAAGCAGTTTGCCACGCAGGCAGGTATTACACTATAATTATACCAAATCTGTTACTTCGAAGGCTGTTCAATAAGTGCTCTGACTATTTTTCCCAAGGAAAATCATTATACTTACAGACTAGTTGGTTCTCACTCCTTCAAAATAGTCCACTTGTGATTATATACACTTATTATCCAGCACTCCTACCACTCAAGGAAGCGCCTCTAAGAGACATTATTGAGAATAATCCTCATTTTTCTCTTTATGTTGTCTTGAGTCTCCTCAATATCATTAAATCAGTGACCATTCATTGTTCTCTTAAGTTGTAAAAGCAAGAACAAGTCACACACAGCAAGGTCAAGTGAGTATGGAGGTTGTGAGAGCAATGGAACATGGAGTTGCATCAAACATTTACTCATTGTGACAGATCTGTGTGCAGGTGCATTGTCACAATTTACTCATTGTGATAGAAATGTGTGCAGGTCATTGCCACAATGTACAATCAAATTGTCTGTGCACAACTTGCATTGGTCGGCGTTGGCAAGCGACACAAAAGAATATACACACTGACCAGTGAAAATCACAGAAATAACAAAATTACCATTTACAAAAGAATGTTTTGATTGTGTTGATAGGCCTTTACTGTCAATAGCCACGGGTTACTGGTTCAAATTGTGACCACATTATCTGAGTTACAAATCTGTTTATTTTAAAGTTCCTTGAGAATTATTACCACTTATGGAATGGTCCAGCTCTGTGGCAACGTGATATAGTGCGTGTCTAAGGTACCGGGTTCAAAGTCTGCCCAATTGTGCATTTGAACCTTTCAGAAACCAATAGCAAACTGATAATATTGCCTTGAAAATCACTAAAGCTACAAAATGCTAGGTTGATGGCTACATCATGAATAAGATATTCTACCAATTTTTAAAAATGCAACTATGTGCTCATGAGCAATATTTTTTTAATGTGACTGCTTTCTGAAGTGCACAGAACATATGGGGAAACCAGAGTATACTGAAGTCAATCCTCTAAACCTTTTGACTACTTAGCTATATTTATTTCTGTGTTGTTGATAATACTTAATGCAAAATGTTCACTTGTAAACTAGGAAGATATTATCTTTACATTGACTAACTGCTTCCTATTTATTTTAATGTTATCCACATGTGCTGGAACAATAACAAGGTGAACTAAACAGTCTCTATACACATCAATTACCTGTGCATTGTATGGTGTTGTGTCAAATAAAAGAAACAGTCCCAATATAAGTTCCTCATTGGCAAATAGGGAAGATGCAAAAGTGCTGGCTTCATCATTAAAGTTGATGGTCTGGAAAACAAGCAATATATACAGGTATGTATATATATATATATATATACACAAAATTGATGAATTTAACCAAAGAACATATTCTTGAAAACTGTATAAAATGAATATTTGCTCTTGTAAATTTTGCATAATGGAGATAATATGGATAGCCGATGTAGCTCTGTTATGGTTAAATTTCAATAAATGTTATTTCTCTAGATCACCCAGCTGAATATGGGTATTTGTACTGTTTGGAGTGGAGATAATTCTAGATCATTACCTGAGCATTTGTAAGTGCTTGGAAGCTAAAATTTTCAACAAGTTGAGCTGAACCAAACACTCATGAAGATGCATTGAGTGAAGAGATGTTCATTCTAACCAATTTTCCAGTTTATTCACGGGACTTGTCATGTCTTTACCCTGACCATGAAGGAGTAGGAGGAGAAAGTTAAAATTTGACACAATGTTTATTCCTTCTCAATGTAGACACTGGCTGAGTTTATACATTACTGTCATCTTTGCATAAAAAGAACTTCAGAATAAAATCATCCACTTTTTGAATTAAACCAGTTATCCCAAGGTGAAGGACATCATAACCGTCAAAATGATTTCCTTTTAACTGGTTTTTTTTTTTAAGATTTGAGAAATGAAAAAAAGTCTTTTTCTTTCTCTTTGCTTTATACCTCTTTATGCATTGCAGTATCAGGGGTATAAGATTTCTCTGGAAACAGCCTCTTTTATGCACTTCCTATATGTTTGTTTAGTTGATTTTATTTATTTCTGTAATCCATCTTTTAAGTGGTATGTGCTGGGCTCAGAAATTAAAAATGGGCTGTTTTCCTTGTTGATGTTGCCATTGGGGATAGAGTTCAGTAAACAAAATGTGTAGAAGCATTACCTGAAAGGAGAATTAATACTTGTTCTAACCTACCTTACAATCTGTCAGCCACTTTTTAACTTCTTTGCTTAACATTATGATGTGACCTCGCTGTCAATTGGTCAATAATAGCACACAGACCATTTTAGCATTGTCCAAGTATTCAATGATGAACTGAAGATAAATAGTGACAGGCTTTTAACAGATAATGAATAGATAATAAATAATGTTGATAATATATATTGATAATTAATCTATTATATAATAGCCATGTTCTGTCAGTCTTTACAGAACGCTAAATAAATAGCACATTTACGTCACAGAATTCCACGCAACATCCAATCAAAATTATTCCAGGATTTTCTTACAGCCTCTTCTTCCACCCTCAACTGCTCCTTGCAAGATAGTTTCAGAAAGTGAGTCATATTTCATTATATAAGCAAATCTAACAAATTTATGCCATTTTTCCACCACCAAAAGTGAATCTTTATAACCTGCAAGTTTGTTTTTTTTTGCTGGTGAAGGAATATATTTGTCTTATGTTCTATATACCTTCTTTTTTCACTCATACAACCACACTGATCATTCATACAACCACATTGATCACATACAACCACATTGATCACTCATACAACCACATTGACCACTCATACAACCGCAGTGATCACTTATAAAGGTGACAATCTGTTACAAGCTTGCCACATCGCCATACAGTTTTTTCTTCAGGTTTGTTGGAGAGGGCAAAATCTTTGCTCTATTTCTTTCACCCAGACAACAGTCCTCTAGCACATGCTCTATATAACTGATTTTTAGCAGACATGTGCAGCACTACTATTCATACCTTGACTATAGTTGCTTTCAAAGTCCACTCTTTTGTTATTGTGAACACCTGCATGTGTCTAGAGCCATATACAAACGTAAGGTTCTGGATGCACTTATATATGATATACACTTAGGATGAAATCTTAGTATAACAATTCGAGTATCAGAAAGAGATTTAAGAGCAGCCCTCACCACTTCAATTTCCATTCTGAAATGCAAATTATTGTTATGTCTGTTTCACTTCTCTTTATGATTACCCTACAACATGATCTGGCAAGAAAACCACAGCTGTGTTGTGATAATGCTCTGGGTTCTGATAATGTTCAATAGACCAGTAGTAATACAAGAAAAATCATATCTCTTAAATGCCTATACTACAGGACCCGAAAGGAGAGCAAAGAATAGCAACACTGCTAACTGCAATACATGACGCAGAAGGTGACTACGGAAATTTTGCGAGTGGATAAGCTGCCCCATCCCATAGATGGCCAAAGTGACTCAGAGCCATGCTGAAGTCTGATGTGTCTGACCAAACTGTGCAGATACTGCAAAATATCACATAGGCTTTAATCAATAATCAATAAACCCATAACCCTTCAGGGTCGTAGGGGTACCACATTGGATGCTTCAGCACACAGAGTCCTCCAGCGAATTCTATCCTCAGCGATGCGGATGAGTGTGGAAATATCTAGCCCTGTCCATTCCTTGATGTTGTCTGTCCATGTCTTTATTTGTCCTCCTCTGCTTCTTCCACCCTCGACAGTTCCCTTCAGTATTGTTTTTGACAAGGAATCGTGCCTGCATACATGTCCGAACCATGCTAGTTTTCGTCATTTCACTGTTGAAAGCAATGGCTCCTGGACACCTGCACACATCTCTACTTTATTTCTTACGTACACATTGGTCTTATGTTCCCTATAGGAAATTCGTAGAAATCTTCTGTAGCATTTATACTGGAAAGCCTGTAATCTTCTCTCCATGTCCGCAGTGAGTGTCCAACTCTCACAACCATACAACACAACAGAAAGCACCAGCGACCTATACAGTTTGATTTTCACTCCAACACTGATGTTGCTTTTCCAAATCACAGTTAGCCTTGACAAGGATGCTAAAGCCATCTCCAGCCTTATTTTTAGTTCTGCTTTGCATTTACCATCGCTGCATATACTGGATCCGAGGTATTTGAAGGTATTCACCTCTTCAAGCTTGTGTCCATTCATCATGATATTAGTCTGGTTTTCAGTGTCTCTGCTGTTTACCAAGATTTTGCTCTTATCTGAATTGATTTCCATTCCGTACTTGCTGGTAACTTTTTCTAACTTTGATGTTAATTCTTGCAATGATTGTTCTGACCCAGCTATAAGATCAATATCATCAGCGAAACGCAAGTTGCAAATAGGGCAACCTCCGATCGATATAGACATGTTGTAATCATGTAATGTCTCTTGTATGATGTGCTCTAAGTATATGTTAAAAAGTACTGGGGACATTATGCATCCCTGTCGAACTCCCACAGTTGTTTTGAAGAACTCTCCAATTGTATTGTGTGACAAGACAGCACTATTTGCATTTTCGTACAGAGCTTAAATAATGTCTATAATTGTGGTGTCAAAATTAAATTTCCTCAATATGTGCCATCATGCCAAACACGATCAAAGGCCTTTGTAAAGTCAATGAAGTTGTCACATAGGCTTATACACCAACAAAACTTGCATCATTACATTCAGTAAATATTCCCTTATTTAAAAAATAAAATACAATAAGCTCCAAAAGCAAACAAAAATGATTGCGATTTTCAAATACTATCCATAAATAATGTGTAACATCATAAAAGAATGCAATAGCAGAAGGAAAATAATACAATTTTAATGCAGTGCGCTAAAGGTTAATACAACTATACTGTAAAATATGACAGACTTACATTTTGCTCACCTTGCATATTAATTACTAACATTCCCAACACCAAACAGAAGTATTTGTGAGACTTCACTGCCGTCATGGTCTTGGTTATTTACTTTTCTAAGCCCTCACAAAAGAGTTCATCTCATATATGAATTGTTCACATCATAGTATTACTTTCTTTTTTCTTAGTAATAATAGGCCTAGATTTCACTGTTCCTTCTTATTTGCAGATTTTCAGTTTCTGCGTGAAACTTTCTGATTCTACATTTTCTAACAAACATTTACTTCATTTCACTGCAAATATAAGAATAGAGATATTTTACAAAATACTGTTTTATAACATGCTATACATGTCATAGAAAAATTTCACAGCAGCTGATGATGTGATGAAATTCTAAAAGCAGACCTTTTAACATGCTTGTTATTATAAATGATGTATGGAAGGAAGATAAACCGCCTCATTTTTCCATCAGTGTCAGGAAAAACAGACAAGAGCAGGGCTGAATGGTTTTACGTAGAGACAAGAGTAAAACAAGGCTGAATTATGTCACCATTATGCATTCAGTTGCATTTATGGGTCTCACCAATGGCCCACTAGACAAACCACCCATGCAACACAAAACCTTAGTACATGACATGCCGTTATATTGAAGCTTTCTTATGGAAGCTTTGTAGCATGTCATCTATACAATTATATACCCCCACTGAGTAGAAGGCTCCTTCAACAGGCACTGCACTAAGCCAAAAGCTGAGGTCTCCTAGGTATGAAAGAAAACAGAAAAACCACTCCACACAGGAAGTAAGAGCCAATCGCTCGCAATTCCTGGGGTTCTCAATCAATTAATCATGTCACCATTATTTTTTAGCTTGCCTATAGACAGGGTTATGAAATATTATGCCAAAAATAAACAATATGGTATAAAATGGACAGGCGATAGAACTCTTAGTGATCTTCTTCTTCTTCTGCATTCGTTCTCAAACTCCTGCAGATTAGCAGGATGTAGTCCGGAGAACGGAATGCGTTGTGTCATGGTTTACAGCATTGCTACGATATCTCTGCCTTTCGGCCTGACACATCCGACTTCAGCATGCTTTGGGTCACTGGCCCTATTTGGGATGGGAAAGCCAACTCCATCCCATAACCTCCTTAGTCACCTTTTACAACATGTGTAGAAGGTAAACAGTGTTGCTATTCTTTACTCCCCTTTCGGGCCTAGGCAACACACCGGCGTTAGTGATCTTGATTTTGCAGATGACTTGGCGTTAAGTCCAACTCCTGCTAAGACACAAGATATGTTGAATCGTCTTTGTCATCTTTCTGAACAAATTGGCCTTAAGTCAACACTTCCAAGACTATGATCATGAATTTTACTAAATGTAATTTTAAAAACACTCTCAATAGAGAAAAAAGCACATCTTTTGTTCAAGCAGAAACTATGAACTTTGATCTGGTTTTGAGGTATTCCTTAACCTTTACCTGGTGTCACCTGATACGAATGGTGGTCCAGGGTGAAATGACAAACTTTCCCAAGTGTCACGGGATAGGAATGATGGTCCCAGGCGGAACGACAGTATAGTTTGTTTTTGATAAGAAAGAAATGAAGAACAAAATAAAGGAAAAAAGAAAGATAAAAGAAAAAGGGGGGTCCTTATTATTATTTAAATTTATAAATTAATAATTCCAAAATAAATGTACAATTGCTGTGGTCATTTTTTTGGCACATGTAGTCATTTAGTGGACATTTTGTGAAAATGACCTGGGCTGTGCAGTACGATTTTACTTTTTTCATTAATTTATGTGCTAGTGGGAGTAAATGTGTCTTGGACTGGTGCATGAGCCAAGATTTAATATGTAACTATTATGTGTGTCCAACTTGTGGCGAATATGTGAAATTGGTAAAAGAAAACCCACAAAATTGATGGATATATATGAATGTGTCGGCTATTTGGTAGTAATCATCATCAAATTTGTAGAAGTGTTCAAAATAATTCATGGTTTACATAGTCACTGAATAAGGTGTTTCCTTTTATACCCATTTTATACTGTTTGCATTTTTAATTAGGCAATTATGGATTTCTCCTAGTAGAACTAATGGAATCTAAAGAAAAATGTCTGCCATGCATTAAATCGTTTGTGTCAGTCGGGAAGTGACGTCATGACATCTTAAAATTTCATTGGTTCTGGGTGGAAATCTGTGACGTAGGCTACTTAAAAATGAAAACAGTGCGCTATTTAATTTATAGCCTGAAAGAAAGATTTACAGAGAAAAAATTCAAACAGAGATTTATACCAAAAATATACTATAGACATTGAGTCTGATGTGATGGGCCTGTAAAAATGATTTGCTAGTTGGATTTTTACCAATTCCTGACCTAGACATATTAGGGACAAACTAGATTGCAATTGAAGCACAAAATGGATGCAATATATATAATATATTCATAGTTGACATAGTAAATAGTTTATAGCTGTCAACTGGTACGGATTTTCTATTATCAATTATAGTGAACCTAATTATAACTCTAATAATAGTGTAAGTGTATGAATGTTCTTAGTTATTAAGTAAAGCTTAATAACCATTTTTAAGTAGCCAAGATCCGTCTACAGTCGTTATTCCATGTCCAAACTGTCCAAGGACATTTACAACTCGAATAGGGCTCATTAGCCATCTACGAACTCATAATCAAGGACATAACTAAAATTGAATTTTCAAAAGTCGATGTAACAAATGGTCATCATCACTTGTGATGGACGAACAACATATTAAATAAAGCTTCTACTTCTTACTCTTAATTTTAAAACAAAATCATCGAAACGAAATTATCAATTTCTGGACTGGCTTGTCACAGGACTACCTACACAAACTCAACAACAAACACATCTGTACTGTACCACTATAAACAACTAGGCCGCACAACTATAATATAAATAGTTATTTGTTTTATAACTGAGGCAGTCCCCTTCTGTTTACTTGTATAAGATGGAAAACTCTAATTTTATTATTTGCAATCTCAGAAGTTTATTTTTAATCCTCTTTGATTCATTTCTCCTACTACATCGATTCAGTGTTCAGTTGTTTATAACCATAAAATGGTATGCTACCTGTTCCTTTATTTTTTTACGCCATTATAACCATTATAATATAACACAATATAATGCAAGATATTTAACATACACATAGTGAATTATATTTAGTATAAGTTATTTTGGCGTACCGTTATTTATTACGTATTTTTTAACATTTGTAGGCTATATTTAACTAAACAAAAAAATTGTTTATTTTACCGCACGACATGTTACTCTTCTCGACATCAGATCAAATATGGCGACGCCCTTGTTCAGAGATATTTAACACTAGGCCTATGTACTATTTTCCCTGATAACTACTTGTGATGCTTTTGTACTTTAAGAGAATATAGCAAGATATTATATTTGAGTTCAGTTACCCTGAATGAAACTTCGTTTTTGGTTTTGCAAGACGGCTTGATGCTACAGTAACATCGCGACGCAGTTGTCTAGCTCCTGCTCGTCTACTCAGTGAGACTCACCACTGAGAGTAATTTAGTAGTAAAAAGGTATAAAAGTAAGTAAAGTAAATTTTTACTTTTAATTAAATGATGTTAATATGACAATAATTTAGGCCAAAGCCTACTTGAGCAAATTTTCAAAATGGTACTATAACTATATAATGATTATTAGGCATTAGCACAAAATTTTCTAAATTGAGTTTATTAACCTTTAGCAAGCCAGATTAAAAAATACGAAACGTCTCCCTGCCACCGGATTCTTTTTTGAAAATTCACGTTATTGATGGTGACTGTTTTGAAAATGTGATAATTTTTTGGTTGTTAGAGATATTTAAATAATATTTGCACATATAAATAAAGAATTGAATTATGCATGTATTGGTGTAATTTATGTACGTGTGTGTGTGATACCAGACGTATGAGAAAGTGGTAAAGACGTTTTTCACAAAAAACATATTTTATAACAAATAAAGAGGAAAAAAATAAGTAAAAAAAATAACTTACCTTACATATCGAATTCCTTGGCAACACTGTAAACTAAATCACGCAAATCTGTTGTATTTATGTTCTTTCACTGCGAAATTATCAAAATATAGCCGGGGGAACTGTATAAAACTTGTAGATTTGCAGTAAAATAGTTCTTGGAGCTTAGGCCTAGAGTTATTTTTTGTGCCATTTCAACATATTCGATATCAAACGTACAGGTCCCCAAACCAACACGGCATTCTGTATATTCACTGCTGTGAAACTAAATAACCTAATAATTCATGATTCAAGCCATGATTCAATGTTATTTTATTCGAAATACGATGAAATAAAGGTCTATAAAACCGATCCACCATCATGGCATCGTACCGGTGTGCAGATGTGGTCAGATTAATTGCTCTTAAACTTTTATGAATAGCTAGCCATTCTCAAAAACGATCATTTCGGAAGTGGGGGATGTACCGGCTTCGATTGCGCATGTCCCCAGCTATGTGCACGGACTGTGGTACGTGTAAATCTCACGATATTCTCGTTGGGTGGGACAGGCCGCCATTTTGTTTCTCGGCGGCCGGGGTTGATATAGGCTTGGTGAAGGTTAAGTTTATAGTGTAACACAGCATTATAAATACAACAGTTAGATAGCCCTTGAAAATTGCAATTCAATGATACCTCAACCAAGTCTGTATGTTAATTCTGAAAAAAGTTATGCATTTTTTTAAAATTAATTTTGCATCAAAAAAATTTACATGGAATATATAAGGAAATATAAGCTGATTAGTGCACAAAGTTGTGACCGAGAATTGTAGCTGAGCCAATAATTCATGATAATTCATGACATATCAAAGTTACTAATGATAAAAAATAGAACAAACTATACATTTTTGTGTTGGGAAGAAAAGACGAATCCGGGGTGTACATTGTGCTATATTTCAAATTCAATCAAAGCTAATTAATATTCAAAAATGGCGGTTAATTTACATAATTAAAATTGAATAGCCTAATTATTAAACATTTCTATTATTTATGATAAAATATGTTACAAACTATACATCTCTGTGTTCGGGAAGACAAGACGAATCTGCGGATCACATTGACATAATTTTCAAATGCAGCCAAAGATTAATATTCAAAATGGCAGCTAATTTGCATAATTAAAATAATTATTCAATATATTTGTGAATTATGATAAAATATCCTACAAGGTTTTTGTGCTACAAATGTGATAAAACTTTCATGGATTATTCATGTACATAGTGATGTTATTTGTGTTTAGTTTTGTGAACTGCTTGTTTAGGGAAATGTTCCTAGAATGGTAAGAATAAAGTAGACATTTTTTATATTTTTCTTTCGCATTTCATACATGTCTTCCCCCATCTAAATCCCATTGTATATATAATTTGTATTATGCATAGATCATGTTCTAGCAAAGCTGCTACTTGCAGGCAATGCCAATAGTCCAAAGAGTGCACATTGCAGCACATCAGTAGTGTAGTGACTAGTCACAAACCAAGTCGGACAGTTGTCATGACAGTTGTCAAGCTTTTGTAAGGCTTGTAAGCAGGCAAACTAACTCCCATTCATATGACTTGGCTTAGTTTTGTAAAGATATTAACAATTTTGTAAATACATAAACACACAGAGCATTTAATATTTTAAAAAGATGGCAATTGTATTTCTTGTTAACCAAAATGTCTGTAAAAAACAAGATGGCGGACATGCAGCATTGACATGGTGAACATTTTTAAAACATTGGATGAGACAGAGTGCTCCTCATAATGTCTTTCATACTTGGTATATAACTGTATAAATGGCTAATATAACATTTAGACAGTAAATAAAGTTGCAGGCAATAGTAGATTAAAAATGGATAATGAAAATACACAATAAGTGACAATACCTAGTGTTAAAATACAAGTTACTCAAACAATATCCGCTGTTTTTGTCAGATAGATGCCCAACTGTGTACAGAAAAGACTTGATGTCACAAAAATGTCCACTTCTATATGCCAAATAGTATCAGGGACACTGGAAATCTAATTAAAACGTGGTCACTGCCTACTTGCATGGTCAGGAAAAAGACTTGTGGTCATTTTCTTCAAGGGACATAATTTGATAAAAAAATGTGGGCACCAAAGAGCTCCTTTGTGCTAATGCCTATGATTATAATATACATTAAAAATAGTACAGCTGACACAGCTAGATTAACTTTAAGATAGGATGATAATGATAGATAGATACTTATTTAATTAATATTATTGGTGAAAGTAAAGATTAGTTCTCTTGACTTTCCTTTTAATCTTTGGGTTGATCATTGATCAGTAATTACAAAGCTGAATTATGTCTTGTCTTTCTGCATCCAATAGTACAAGATATAAACAGTCAATAAGCTCTTTGAAATCGATGCAGTGAGTCTGGTGAAATTGTTTAATGAACTTTTTGAACAATGAAAATATGGACATCTATCCCTCGCAGAATGCAGTGGAATTTCCTTTGAACTCATGCTGTTTGAGTCTAAACTCAATACAATTTCATTTGGTGCAAAAGTCAATAAGATCA
Organism: Meghimatium bilineatum; assembly: GCA_034231615.1. NCBI lineage: Eukaryota > Metazoa > Mollusca > Gastropoda > Stylommatophora > Philomycidae > Meghimatium > Meghimatium bilineatum. The sequence goes on along the minus strand of CM067305.1, from coordinate 41,884,761 downwards.
GATGTCATGATTACATGTTTCAGTTGCTGTTCGAAATACTTAAACAACTACCTTAAAATATTCAAAGGCTTCAATAAATGTCTAATGTCAACACCTCGGTTGTGCTGGGAAATTGCAATGTTGATACTTTAAAACTAGCAGTGGAATAAAATTAACCTGCTGTCCTGGCTAAATACTGAAAATGCATATAAGATGTATACTAAATACTGAGAAATCTTGGATCAATGTTGCAAACCACAAAGATGTGGGTAATGTTCACAACATTAATGAATTGGGACATTTTGCACTATCTCTTTTTTTTTACTACAGTTCATTTCAACTCAACTCAGCAGTCGAGTGACTGTTCCATAAATGAACTTAAGAACAAGCAACGCAGTCGCATAAAGCAAGACTTGCATGGGAGCTTTGTTAAATGTTAGATCATTCTTATACATATATCTACTGTAATATTTTACAGCATTCAGCTGTTGTCTTGAAAAAGATATGGCAAATTAGTAAAACAATAGTCTGTGTACACTAATTTGGTTACTGTTTGGGCAACTTTTAGAAAGTCAATCCAATGGTTTGAGCTGCTTTTGGTTGTCCATTCTGCAGGTTTTATACCTGGCAATACGCTTTGTTTTTTATTGGGCTATGGAAACCAGCTCGATAAAGTGATGTGTCAGAGAGATGTACATTAATATTTTAAAAAACACAGTTGTGAAATGGAACGCTTTCCTACGCGAGGTTTGTGTGTCAGTCCTTTTAAAATTACAGGGTGGTCGCATTGAAGGAAAGGACAAAATTTTTGAAATCAACAAAAGCTTGTTTTCCAATTAGAAGAACAACGTTGGAAGAGTCCTGAAACAACAATGGATTTTTGGCAAGGTGCGCTGTGAAAAAAGCCAAGTATATTTCGTGCCAATGCCAAACAGAAATGCAACAACGCTCTTGCAAGCCATTGTTGCTAATGTAGAGATGGGGTCTACGATCTATCCCGACTCATGGAAGGGCACAAGAGTGCAGATATCGAAGCAGCAGGCTTTGAGCATTATCAGGTAAACCACAGATACAATTTCATTGATCCAGAAACAGGGATACACACGCAAACGGTTGAATGTGGGGTGGCGCCAAATGAAGTAATAAAAAACATCGCAGTACAGTTAGGCAACACCTCAAAACTTACTTGGCTGAGTTTGTGTGGCGTACAAGATTACCAGCTGGAAAGGACCCATTTGAAACAATCCTTGAGGATATAAAGAGCTACTGGCCCCCTACGTAACGAAAAATTTACTCCCTCCTATCTTCCCAAAAGAACGAAACACCCCCCCCCCCCCAATTCCCCATCTTTCTAAAAATGAAACGTGTAACAAGGATGTCTGGTCCTGAAGCATACACCCTTATATGGGCATAGACATATAAGTTCTCAAAATTCTTTTTTTTTTTAAACTGAGCTTAGGGTTAAGGAGCTCTGGTCACAGGATGGGCCTATTTATAACTTAAAGCAATATTTTCCAATACAGACCAGATGTCCAAGTACCTAATATTATTGTTAACTTCAGACTCATAGTGTTTTTAGTGTTTGTTGTGAGTCACTATTAGTGTTTTTAGTGTTTGTTGTGAGTCACTATTAGTGTTGTTAGTGTTTGTTGTGAGTCACTATTAGTGTTGTTAGTGTTTGTTGTGAGTCACTATTAGTGTTTTTAGTGTTTGTTGTGAGTCACTATTAGTGTTTTTAGTGTTTGTTGTGAGTCACTATTAGTGTTGTTAGTGTTTGTTGTGAGTCACTATTAGTGTTTTTAGTGTTTGTTGTGAGTCACTATTAGTGTTTTTAGTGTTTGTTGTGAGTCACTATTAGTGTTGTTAGTGTTTGTTGTGAGTCACTATTAGTGTTTTTAGTGTTTGTTGTGAGTCACTATTAGTGTTTTTAGTGTTGTGAGTCACTATTAGTGTTTTTAGTGTTTGTTGTGAGTCACTATTAGTGTTTTTAGTGTTTGTTGTGAGTCACTATTAGTGTTTTTAGTGTTTGTTGTGAGTCACTATTAGTGTTTTTAGTGTTTGTTGTGAGTCACTATTAGTGTTGTTAGTGTTTGTTGTGAGTCACTATTAGTGTTTTTAGTGTTTGTTGTGAGTCACTATTAGTGTTTTTAGTGTTTGTTGTGAGTCACTATTAGTGTTGTTAGTGTTTGTTGTGAGTCACTATTAGTGTTTTTAGTGTTTGTTGTGAGTCACTATTAGTGTTTTTAGTGTTGTGAGTCACTATTAGTGTTTTTAGTGTTTGTTGTGAGTCACTATTAGTGTTTTTAGTGTTTGTTGTGAGTCACTATTAGTGTTTTTAGTGTTTGTTGTGAGTCACTATTAGTGTTTTTAGTGTTTGTTGTGAGTCACTATTAGTGTTGTTGCTGTTAATTAGGATAGCCTACTAACTTAGTGAAGTAGTTTAGTCCAAGTCTCCAATATTAATATCTCCAATAGGGCTAATATTTTATATTTATATTGAATTTTTTTTCATTAAACTGAATATTCAATTTAGAAAAATTACTGTACTCAAGCTCAAAGAGGTAAAATAACTGTATGCCTATATTTTAATAAATAATAGTAGGCTATGTTTAAATATTTATATTATATTTTTAGAATTGGAGAGTTAACCTTTAAACGACGAAACGTGAATCATGGCAACAACATGTCGAAGTTTGGCCTTGCGTCATTTTACAACTTCCAGTCGACTATTTAGGACACCAAATATACAGAATCCTTTAGTTCCCGGAACAGAGAGAAGAATATTAGATGCAGTTACAGTTCCTGTGTTACCACCAGACACTCGCCCTCTACCCCAGAGATGTTATGATGAAATGCAAGCCAAGAAGGAAGCTAAAAAATCACAGGTACTATTCTATTTTTTAATTGGGTATATTCCTATATGTAAATTTATATCAAACGTCCTGCATAATCAAAATGCAGCATTCACTAAAAGTGCAAATGTCCTAAAACTGCTATTTTAGAACAAACTTTGATTGAGCATGTACAGTACTAGCACATGAGAATGAGACCTGATTATGAGACTTTATGAATACTCATATAGCTAATTATATATGTATATTTATGACTTTGTCGTTCAACTTCTTGTTTGTATAGTATGTAATAGTAAATACCCTCTAGTTGTGAGCAGATAGCTCTTAACAGTCCATAGCCTTTCTAAAAAAGGCATAGGTCCTCCTTAGTTGAGTAACTGTGGTGGCACTCAAATGCATAAGGTTTGTTATCTCAAATGCATGGTTGTGTTAAAGGGAGGCTGTTTAGCAATATCCCAGGATCACTGCATCATGCCAGGAGTGCACTATGTACATCTGGGACAATTAGCTCATCATTCTTCCATCAGATCAGATTGACCTGATATTGACCATCCATGGAACTATTTGACAGAAGACAAAAGTAAGAAAATGAGGCAAGATGACACTATTTCAAGTATTTAGTACTAGATACTCAATTTGTTTATCATATCAGTTTTTCCACCTATGTGCTGCAGGAGCAGATGGTAGAGCAAAGATTAGCAATGTTTACCTGCCAGGCATGTCATCAGAGGTGACAAATGATATTGGGTAACGGGTGGAGTAGCTGTTCCATCCAATATACGGTCAACATGATCCAGACGCCATGATGAAGTTTGATGTGTCGATCGAAAGATGCAGAATATCACAACCAAGCTGTAAATCATAACATAACACATTCCGTTCTCTAGATTTCATCCTAATGACCTGCAAGTTTTTGAAAATGAATGCAGATGAAGAAGAGAAAATAATATCAGTTTTTGTTTTCAAAACTCAAGTTCTCTCTTAATGCTCTTTCTTGTCAATCATGTTTCATTTTTATCACAGTCCTTATGTCATTTGGCTAGTTTATATTTCACTATTGAGCATAGTGTTGGTGTTATAACAAAAGAAAAGAAAAGTCTATATCATTTCTGGACTATAATTAAGAAAATAAAGATGATAAAGAAAGGGAGCAGATTACAAAATGAATTGTCATTTTTTTCACTGAGACATCATCTTGTTCAAGACTATGTTGCCGTAGTCATGCCCATATTTAGGGACATTATTTATTTGACTCTCAATATTCATGTTCAAATTCAAAATAAATTGAGTATATTGGAACTGTCCACCTGCATGAACTAGTGTGAGTATTTTGTTGTTGTAATTCTGGAGTTAAGGTAAATGAAAGCTGACAGACTGGCACTGGGTTTTGATGGATATGGATGGGGGAAGACATTGAATTTCCTCTGGATGCACCTTTTGGACAAGCATACTCTAGTTCATGAGAATGTTAATAGAAGATTGCAATAGTGTGGAATTGCTTAGGAAGAGAGTGGAGAAAAATAATTGAGAGGTAGTGTGAGAAAGATTTACAATCATCAGGCATAGTGAAATATCTACATTCATAAGTTATTGTAATATCGTTGTGAACGCTGGAAAGAAAGTAACAATGGAACTGGAGAAGAAATACAATTAATTTGAAAGTAACCGTATTAGAAAACTCTTAAATATTGATTGGAAGAATTCAGGCTTATTAAAAGGCACCAAAAAGCAATGTGTTTCAACAGCGAGAAAAAAATGATAGACCTATATCTGTCATGTAGTTAGAATGAAATAAAGCAAGTATTAAAATTGGTTCCAAATAGCAAAAGAAAGAGGGGAAGGTGAAGAGGAACTCTTTTAGAACACTCATCAAATAGCATATGATTATGCATACCTGTCAATCTTGTGGGACACACATCTGTACAACAAGCAAGTAAAAACATGTAACAATCACTACAAGCCTGTAAGCATTTTTTTTAAAAAGACAATGTCTTTCGTGTATGTTCGTGCATAAATTTCTCCATCTACTCAAGAAAATTCACTCGGGGGGTGTGGCAGAGGTTCTAGCGCTACGCCTTGTTCTGGTTTGTTAACGGTGGGTTAAACACACACACATCCCCTCTTATCTGCAGCCTTCAGCCCCAAGAAACTATATGACTAAAAGGGGAAAAAGAGACCTACCTTTTCTGCAGAAATACTGCTAAAAAATTAGAAAAAGAATTAAAAATGAAGTTGACTTATGTTAAGGAAACAAACCGTTTAAACATATGTCCATTGCAATGGTTTAATATGATATTCAGACCTTAGAAGATGTTGGTTTCAGTTCTGCTCTTAAATATACTGAATTGATAGTAGGCCATCAATATCAAAACATGCAAACTAACATATTTTGGACAAATAAAGAGATACAATGGTTTAGAAAGATTAATCATGGAGGGCATAGATTTAAAAAAGAGAATAAGACTATGATGGACACATGACATCGAAGACCTTCTGAACATGACACTGGAAGAAGCTGGGCAGCTTGCACTGAACCAAGAGTTTTAGTGATTGAAGTACACATACAATGCTGGTAATTCTGGTGATTTAAGTACTTGTACATTACAGAGAAGCACAGTAGCCTTTATATATATATATAACGGTTTTTGTTACATTTCTGTCACACACACATATCCTGCTACAATGTTGTGTTTACAATAATAGCTTTAAGTATTTTCAATTGTTTGAACAATAAAAGATTATTTTTTTTCTATTCTAGCTCCTTGAAGCTTACAATGCATTTCGCCTCCAGCAAGCTATTAAATTGTTCAATGAGAACTCAATGGTGATCATTTGTCATATTCTTCCCATGATACCACGAGATCTTTTCAATGCCAGAACTAAGATTTACACTGCTGGAATGAAATTTGTGTACATGAGAAATGATCTGGCACTGTAAGTAATATTTGTAGCATATTTCCAGCTCATATCCACAAAGTATTTATTATGTATATAATTTAGTCTTAACAAGATAGCCTCACTATCTTTAACATTGCACAGAATGAATGTATTTTTCTTACTCTCTCTCCATTTTTTGAGTCACTTATTTTTAATATTCTGCAGGAAAAAGTTACTCTTTTCATGAATGATTTGAGCAACAGATAGCAAAAATATATTATCATAGCCACTGCTCTTCTATACTTGCAGCGTAGATGTCATCAGGAGACAACACAAAACACATACTATCATTACACACCAGTCCTTCAGGAGTTGTCTGATGCTGGGCTTCCATAGTTGTCAACATATTTTTTCATAAATCCATATTTTTAACAATTTATTTCCTTATTTCAATTTTTAAAATGTCCATATTTAGCTTCAAATTAAAAAAAAAACACTAAATCTTTTTTGTTCTAAATATATTTTTTGTATCTCTTAATATGAGTGTGTGAGATATAAGTATCAACATTAGTAATAATTACTAGGAAATTTAACACCGTGACCTTTTTTTTAAACAAAAAATCTGATTTTTGTGAGGGCTTTTTAAGGCCCAAAATCCATATTAATACGGAAAATCTGTACTAGTAGATACCTATGTGCTTCTATTGGACTCACGTTTGTCCCTATATGTCTAGGTCAGGGATTGGTAAAATATGACTAGCAAAATCATTTTTACAGGCCCATCAGACTCATTGAAAATTACTATATGTGCTGACCCTTGAGCTCATAAAATATCAAATCACAGGATATTGCAGCCAAGCTGTAAAACATGGCACATTCTGTTCTGTGGACTACATTATAAATGACAACAGTTTAAGAGCAAACATAGAGAGAGAAAATATCACAAGCACGTTTGCTCATTAATATGAACAAAAAAATTATTATATTTTACAATCAGCAGCGACAAATTAAAAATAACAAAGGCTGCTTATCCGTGGATAAGTTGAACTTGGGAAAACAGTGCTTACTGATGCCTTTGATAGGATGATGAGATGAGGAGGTAACAGAGGTTTTGTTTCTGTTTGGCAAAATGGAAGAATTTTAGGACAGGTGTGTTATGCACAACACCAAGGCCCTCTACTCAATCCCTCACTTTTTAAGAAACCACACACATACCTAGACTTAGCAGAAAACAGTCTTCTGGTTATTGAATGGTTCAGTTAAATCCTATTATAATTAATTGGTCCTACCCAATGAAACATTTATTTAATAACATAAATTCACTAGGTATATTCAATAAAGAATAAAAATAATTAGGAATTTTGACAAGTGTTGTTAACCTGTACCGCGCCCCCAGAGAGTGGGCTCACCGTGGGTATCCCTGGTTAAGATACTCCCGGTGAGTGGACTAAATCATTGCTATTCAGTGAAGTGAAAATTATATGATCGTTAATGTCATGTGACCAGAATCAGCAAATCATAGTTAGCAGTAGTATTCTACTTCTGATATCAGCATGGTGTATGAAAATAGAAGTTTTTTCGACAAGAAGTTGTAAATATCGAGAGACATCCAGAGCGGAACCCATTGGATTTACATGTGCACAAATTATTTTAAAATCTCTAAGATAAGATCAGATATTGCATTTTCCAAGCACCCACAAAATATAACACAAATTTTCAAAAAAGGTGACATGGTAAAGATTATGTTATTTTAATCTAACTTCCTAAAGGTTAAATTTAAAAAAATTCATTACAAGCATGTGCTATAGAGTGTTTCCACTGTATAAATTACCAATGGCTGATCAAGTAGCCTTGTATTTGCCTTGTATCTTGGTCTAGTTCAAAGGCTTTCAGTGAAGTCTTTGACGAATCCCTGTAGTGCTTCTTTTAGTCACCTTCAGAATTATGCTCTTCTGCAACTCACCGTAGAGAGGTATCTTTGGCAGGTGATGATCTGGCATAATATATACTGACTCTTGGAAAGGTTTTCCAACAAGAATTTGAAATGCTTTTTTGTGTGCAAATTTTAACGTTAATCACCAATACAATTTTGTCGACCCAGTGTCAGGCATGCACAAGCAGAATATTGATCAACCGTTCTGTAACAACATCAAATGGAGAAACATCATACACAGTTGCACATGTAGACACCATCTTGAAAATGTATGTGGAGCTAACGACAACAGATACTGCATTTGATGCTATTCTCGCTCATGAGAGAATACTGGCCTCAATTTTAAAAATGTATATTATTGATGATTGTTTTACCTGTATTATTTTGTATTGGGTCTCTTATCACGTTGGATACAGAAATATTCTGTTTTGTTCAGTCCTGTTTCGTTCAAAATGTAGTTGAGTCTATTGGTACAGCACCCTGAATCTGAGTCTTATTTTATCACTATTGCTTGCTAAGAAGTTCAAATTAGAATCTTTTTGACCTGATATCTTTAGGTATATCACTATTGGTGAAGTGTTCATTGAAAAAGTACAATCAAATTATAAGAACAGCCAATCTGTACTCTTCGATCTGATTATGAGCACCACCATTGTGTAGTGACCTTTTAGCGGAAGTACTAAATAAAGTACTACTGGAATCTGGTCAAAAAAATTATAAAAGGAAACAATTAGTGGCCACAGGTGGCAAAAAAACCATCTGCGGTGGGGAAAGGGATTTTGTCATCAGTGACGGCAAAAGTGTGAATATATTCCCAGAGCTTGTTCTCCAATTGTAATCTTGTGATCTTGTGACTCGTTGCTTTTGAGATCACCCACACAGATTTCCTTCTTTGGAGCATGTGACCATTATTACCTGCATGAACACACACTGCATTTTATTATATATATTTTTTATTATATTATATTTCAGTATATTATTTGCCAAATTTGAGGATTTCAAACCCTGCTTTTATGAAAATGGAACATGGTATTTGGAACTACTAAAGAGTTGTAATTAAGGAAAAGATATTAGCCTTCCACTCCCCCTATTGCAGTAATATTAAGGGAAATATAGTTGTATTTTTAAAAAAAAGGTTTACCAAACATACTGACGTGCCGTTAAACCCCCCCCCCCCCTTCCATGGTTAAAATTGATTCTTTTGCTCTGCAAATTGTTAAATATTTGACATTCTAATTTAGGGATTATTGATTGTGTGTATACTGTTCCAAAAAAAAAGAAACACAACTTTTTTGGAGTTACTTTTATAAAAAGATATCCGCCGATCTGACATCATTCTGCCTATTGACTGTGTCCATCTAGTTATTAACTTCTCGTGGTTACCTGAATTGTACTCACCTCATTATTTGTGAGGTCAAGATCAAAACAACATTTTTGGCAATAACTTGTGACAGGTTCATGAGAATCCAGTGAAACTTACTGAACACAAAACTCTCTGACCATATTATTTAATGCCTATAGAAGATTGATGGTCCCCGAATAAATTCAGTTGAAAGTTCAATGTTCAAGTGTGGCTGCATCACCTCAGGAATTGATTTGCATCTGCATCCTCCACAGTCCAATCAATGCCAGCAGCTCATCGAATTTCAGATCAAACAGAACCAGTTCAGGAACCGGCTGTACAACACTAGGCATTGGCCTAGAAGACCCTACAGAAGTCCTGTTCTTACAGACGCTGCAACACTAGAGAACCGACTGCAGTGGGTGAACCAGCATTATCAATGACCTTTGGGAATGACTGAATACGGGTTTGGTTTAGTTAAAGTCTGAAAAGTTTCTTCATGACAAGATCGAAACATTAATTCCATAAAATAAAATATTGGTACACGTTTAAAGTAATGTTGCTTTTCCTTTTTTTGAACAGTATAAAATGCTCTGGCTCAGTAATGCAATCTAAGAAATCGGGTGCTCATACTTCTTTAACAAACCAATGAAAATGGAAAGTGATTGCTTTAATTTGTCTCTTTCTGTTGACAGAAAAGCAATTCAAGAAACAAAACTACGTAATCTTGAACCATACCTTGTTTCAAACAATATATATATTGCTAGTGAAAGTAATATGCTGACTGAAGTTGTTAATGTTTTGAAAAAGACACAAGAGATTCAACTTTTAGGTAAGTTCTGTTATGGTTGACAGGAAAAAGACTATCCATGCTATATAGAATATTCACCCAAATAAGTAGTTGAGCACATAGAATATGATTGCATCGGGTTCACTCTTGTGCGATTGTGTCTGGTTCACTCTTGTGTGGCCAGCTCCCTACTTTGCTGTGTTTGGCTTCCCTAACTCATGTGTCAGGTACCTATTTACCTGTGTGACTGGAGGAGTGGTTGTGACAGGCAAGAAATCATGACACCAAATTTGTTATTCTGTCCAGGCATGACTTCAAACCGGCACCCTGTAAAACCTAGTGATAGTAATCAACCTCACTATCAACTATACTACCAATGTCCTCTAATTATATCTTACCTTTCATCTGTGATACTGTGATGGCTTTGGTTACCTCCTTCACAATGTTTGATTCACGTTTCCCACTCTTGACTTCTCTTCTATTTTCCAGTCAGGCTAATTGTTAAATTGCATTATAAAGATATGTCATATCCTATATTCCCTCAAAAGTATTCATGGAAGTACGGATAAGATAGCAGCTTATGCAACTATTTAATTGCATTGACAAAATACTCTTAAAGTGGTACTTGGTGACATTTTTAAAGTTTGCAGTTCCAGATTAAACATGTAGAGTGTTAAATTCTGTGTGAAATTGCAGAAGATGGATGTGACGGGCCATTTTCGAAAATAAAACAAAGTCACAGCTATTTCTTTTCTCTGTACTACATCCTGCTGGAAATCTAATAATACCATTGTCCTGCTATAAGAGATATCCAGTGGAAGTTTGAGAATTACAGTTGAAGAAGAAAAAAATCTGTGTGCTCCACAGAGATACACAGTGAAACATTGCTCATATATCAATCTTAGCTCTATCGTGCTCTCTCTCTCTCTCTCTCTACACATACATACATACATACATACATACATACATACATACATACATACATACATACATACATACATATATACACATACACACATATATATATACATACACACACATATATATATATATATAACATATGTATATACGTATGTATATGTATATACGTATGTATATATACATATATATATTAAATGTATTATATGTTTCTCCCTCTATTATCCAGGTTAAATGTTTATTTTCTGAACAACATTGCATGGGCATTTTTAACGTTAACGTAACTGTTGACAATGTGTGCTAATACTTGATATCCTGCTTGGCAACTAGACATTATATATATGCCCATGAAATAGCTAAGATACTGGTTATGTTTAGTTCCTACACATACGATTCTGGCACAATACAAATAATGTTATTACATTGAGGACCATCACTGGTGCTCTGATGTATATACACAGCTGCTGAGACCTCCTTGTGTAAGATATAAATTTGAGCACATGGCAATTGATCAAAATGCAGTGATGATGGTCCTAATGAATGAACAGAAAAAAAAGGTATGCAATGTTTTACCAAAATCACTAGGGACAAGGGATGTTTTAGAATTTGGAATTGTTCATATTACAGAACGATGCAGGAGACTGCATGGTAAAGATAAGGAAGAGATCGACAATAGCATATTGTAAAATAACACATTTGAAAAATATATGGAAAGACAACAAAATAGAAACAAAACTGCTAATGCTAAGAACATTTATTTTTCCGGTTGCAACATATGGCTAAGAAACTTTAACTCAAAGTAAAGCAGTGGCAAAGAGGATCAACACTTGTAAAATGAAATGCTACAGAAAGATATTTAGAATGTCATAGAAGGAAAGAAGAGAGAAACTCAGATATTATAAACACATTGAAGATGTCAGAGTGTTGGTAACTAAAAACAATAACAAAAACAGAACTACTCCTGTTTGGTCATATAAAGAGACACAACTGTTTAGCAGGACAAATAATAGAGGGCAGAGCAGCTGGGATGAGGAGAAAGGGCAGTGCAAGAAGACGATGGACTGACGAAATTAAAGATAACATGAATATGTCGTTGGAAAATGCAAGTCGCATGGCCTAAGACAGAGAAGGGTTCAGGGTGTTCATTGGGACAACATTCTCGAGAGAATATGTCACATGACAACAGAAATGGTAAACATAGGAATTTGAAATTGGGTATAATGTTTATTATAATGTTAGTTTGTATTGATCCACAGAAATTACAAACAATAGAACTCTGGCTCCTTTTTGTTCAATGGAGATGTTTCTCCTAAGTTTTATTTCATACACAGAAGACACTACTCTCAGTGGTATACAATGATTTGAGAAGAAGCCTCCTACTCAGCAGAGGGGGTAAACAGTTGTAGAAATTGTGTTGTTGAACTTCCACAAGAGGAAGTCTTGCTGTACATGCATCTTCTAGGAGTTAGCTATTGCATGGTGGTTGGTCTGGTGCGCCACAGTTGTGAGACCTGCAGATCTTCTGCATGTAGACATTATATGTATATTGGTAGTGTATCCTATTCAGGATGTAGCCATCAGACCAGCATTTTTTAAAGAGATTTTCTAGACAATATTAATACATTCAGTAGTTGGCCGTTGCTTTCTGAACTGCCTGGATGCATAATTGCCTGTGGCGGGATTCGAACCCAGTACCTTGGCCATCACATATGTGCACTGTACCCGCCTCCGCAAAGCCTGACATATATATATAATATATTTTATAGATAATTTAGAACTGTATCTAGTCCTTATTTGTTTTAAGATTTCTTTTATTTATAACTTTTTAATTCTTTGAAGCTGTTTTTCAAATTATGTCAATTTATTGTTACATAGGTGGAGTTGTTGACAATCGCATCATGTCTCGAGATGATATAATGAAAGTTGTCAAGCTACCTCCATTAGACACTATGCGCGGAGAACTGTTGACTATATTGTCTGCTTCAGCTAGCAAGACATCACGTTTGCTCAACAGACATCAGGAGGAGTTATCAGTTAATCTGGATCAGTTAGTTAAACAAAGTGAAGGGTTAAAGGAGGAGAGCGGAGAGGTGAATCCAAATTTTGGAGAGATAGGAAATAGCATAAGTATGGAAGACAAAAATACATAATTCGAGTTAATGTAATTTCCAAAATATTAGTATGTTGAGTGTAAGAACAGTATGATTTTATAAATACAAGGGTTTTGATGTAAATTAACAAATATTATTTTGATGTGCACAAATACAGCACTAAATAAGACACTTTCTTTTGCAATAATGCTGCATTAAATAAGTTATTTTGCAAATATGCAAGAATACAAGACTAAATACAAGATGTGACTTTATAGATGTGTAAGAATGCAAAACTAAATGCGAAATAAAAGATGTAATTATGCACACATACAAGAATACAATGCTAGAATAAATGTTATTTTACAGACATGAACAAGAAATAAATCCTAAATTAAATTTAAAATGTATTTACAAGAATATGAATAAATACTTTGTCCATGTGACAGCTGGGGCCTGGGTGCAAAGAATATGATCTTCTTTCTAAGCATGTCATAGGCGGCGACTACAGAGAGTTGTGGGGATAGGCTGATAACCTGTGAAAAAATGACCGTTGTCACATCTTGTCTCAATTACTTCTTTTTCTTCTGCGTTCGTTCTCAAACTCCTGCAGATTAGCAGGATGTAGTCCGGAGAATTGAATGCGTTGTGTCATGGTTTACAGCATTGCTGCGATATCTGCGCCTTTCAGCCTGACACATCCGACTTCAGCATGGCTTTAGGTCACTGACCCTATATGGGATGGGACAGCCAACTCCATCCCATAACCTCATTAGTCACCTTTTACGACATGCGTGGAAGGTAAACAGTGTTGCTATTCTTTGCTCCCCTTTTGGGCCGGCAACACACGGGCGGTCTTAATTACTCATTTCTTCTATAAAATCATCCTTATGGATAATGAAGAGATTCAAGACAGCAGACATTGCACCTTTGTCCTTTTGTGGCAGACTCCTAGGTTATGGAGAATGCTAGTTGTTTCATCGCTGCAGATGGATCAACAAATCTGAGAGAAGAATGAAATAGTTGGCCCAGATGTGTGTTATCATCATCAAGTGCCGTCTCCGCAACAAAGGTTGGCTGCAACGTATCTCCAACATCTCCTGTCTTTTGTCTTGGTGGTGCACTCTGCTAGACTGTAACCTGTCCATCATGTGATGTTACTCTCTCTCACTTGTATCTCTGCCTACCTCTTGCTCGCTTTCCTTTGACTTTACCCTCAAGTAAGGTCTTTAATAAGGTGTCATGTCTTTTAATGTGTCCAACATATTTTATTTGCCTAATTTTTATTTCTCTTAGTAGTTCTTTCTTCATATTAAGTGTTTTTAGTTATCTCTTTATTTGTTTTTTCTCTTTCCATGGTGTTCTCCCTATTCTTCTATATACCCATATCTCAAATGCATCAATTTTGTCTTCTAATTAGATGTGTGTAAGATTTGGTAATCCTGGGATACTGGTGCAGTGGAATGCCTCCCTTTGTGGACTAAGCATACATACATAAACTCTCCTTACACATCCATGCCTTGGAGACCTTATATGAGTCAGATTCTCATCTCAGTTACACAGCTGAGAACCACCTGTGCTTTTGTCAGAAAGGCTATGGGCTGTCAAGAGCTACCTGCTCACAGCTAAAGAAATTATTTCATCAGCATCTACATCCCCCTTTCCATGAATCTACATCACCACATGCTTCCCTTTTAACTGTGTCAAAAAAACTGCATCCACTCGGGATGTTTTTGCCCGCTTTGAGAAATCCGGATATAACAACAGAAATGTTTGTAGTTCTCTCCTGTATTGCTGATTATGTTATACATATTATGGATATTTCAGTTTATATTTACAAGAACATGAAACCAAATGATTATAGTCAATATTTTGGATGAGCTTGTGAGTGAAATTATAAGAATTCATACATTGACATTCATAGAAGGAACAACATAATGATTATTGTATTTGTGTGTTATCGTCATGAATAAACGCTATTACTCAAACAAAGTCTTTTTAAGGTGTCATTGTAAATGTGTATTTTGTGAGATAAAGGTAATTAATATTAATATTCTTCTTCCGTTCACTTGAAACATGTCTATATCTGTAATTCTGTCTCCTGAATAAAACTCACTGTCTTTTGTAGTTCATACAGTGTCCCATAGAGCTTTGATTCCAGTATTGTTTTTTCTGGCCAATATGTCTGCCTCAGCATTTCATGCTCAGAACACTCTTGAAGTATATGTTTGGCACTCTGTGCTGCCTGTCCACATGTATACATGGCAGTGTTGCCAATCTTGAACTTTGTATACATGTGACTGCAGAGTCAGTTGTGTCCTGTTCTGAGATGTAGAATTATAACTTGTTCTGATCTGTTTATAATGTGATAGTCATCTTGTGTTGGTGTTTGTGGCTTTCTTATTGACTTGATCATGTGTTTTTTCTGATGGTAGGTGATTGGTATATCTGGTTGGTCTGCTTTTTCATTTCCTGGTATTCCACAGTGTGAGGGTATCCACTGCATGGTTACCCTATACTGGTAAGACAATTCACTAAGTAGTTTTTTCATGTCTGTTAGTTTTCCAGACTGGAGAGCTTGAAGCACTGCCCTTGCATCTGTCAGGAATACTACAGGCTGTAGGTCAGAGTTGGAGTTCAGCAGTTTTTTTAGCTGCCACACTAATTGCCTGGATTATTGCAGAATATTCCTGTCAGTGTTCTGATTGTATCTCTAGGCTCGTGTGGATATTCTATATATACATATGCACCTCCATTCCTCACTGCATTCTGTGCTGACCCATCTGTGTATACTCTGACCCATATATCTTGTGGATATTCCTCATCCAGGAAACTGAAGGTGACTGTCCTTCGCTGCACACTATTCTGTTCATCCTCGCTTAGCAAGTTACTCAAAGCAAGTCTTTTTAAAGTGTCATTGTGAATGACTTTAAAGAATGCAAAAGAATGAACAAAGAACACTCAAATAAACAACTTGTAGAAAACTGGCAACCAAACTACAGATTAAAACAAAAGTCAGTCCTTAGCCATGTCAATGAAATAAAAGACAGCTATCACTTCACAGACAAGAGACAAGAACTGCAAAGAGTAGAAAAATATTTACCACCACACGCAAGTTTTAAATTACCGGAAATCAATACACAAGAGATAATGCAACAAAAAGTTTCGACCAAGTAAGTCTTATGAAAGCAACACAGAAAACAATAGACACCTACCCAGAACAATAGATCCATGTCTATACCGATGGGTCTGCTTTTAAAGCCACTATCAAAGCAGGTTATGGTGTCTATATAGAATATCCAGACAAAACATCTGATGAGTTGTTTGATGCTTGTGTGGAGATATGTTCTAACTATGAAGCTGAAATAGGACTAGAAGTTGCCTTGTACCACCTGAAGACCATATTAGATACCTTCCAACAAAAGTCCAAAACATTGTGATTTTTACAGTCTGCTCTTCAGGCACTAGAATGTGATGGAAATTGTAAACCTGAGCTAGTTGAAATATATCACCATGCAAACCAGCCGCTTACATCGTATGAAGTCAGCATTGTTATGCAGTGGATTCTTGGCGACTCAAACACACCTGGCAATGACAAGGGAGCAAAGAAGGGAGCACAACAAGAACAGCCATATACACAAACAACCATGCACACAGTTAAAATGATGTTGAAATCTGTGAACAAAGAAAATTGGATGAACAGATGGGCCATGGGAAACACTGGGAGGGAAATCTATAAAAATATGACCAGCCCAAATCCTAAAGACAACATAAACCTCCTGGGAAGGAAAAACCAGAGTATCATCTTCAGAATGCGCACACAACATGTCATACTCATCCCTATTAAACTGTTGACCACCACCTTTTTGAATGCCCAGCACTGGAGGACATCAGGAAATGCTACTCCCTCCAGGGCCAGATAAATGGAACACATTATATGGAACAAAACAACAGCTAACAACAAACACATGCATATATCCCACAATGGCAGTGGGTCAAAGGGCATGGACCGCTGGATCAGCAACCAACCAACCAACCAAGAATTAATTAAAATAGACTGTCATTACAAACATTAACTGACTGAATTTTATGATTTATATTTAGTTATACAATGGAAATCCCTTTATACCAATTCTATTATAACAAATTTCCCTATATAACAACACTTTTCAAGATCCCCAGTTATATTTATTCTATACTGTTTGTACTGTATAGAAAGAATTTCTGCTATTACATACACATTTTGCCGGTCCGGACCACGTTGTTATAACAGGATTCCACTCTACAACCTTAGTGATAAACTTCATTGATCGTGAAAACTGTTGCTATATTTAAGAAATATAGCAACCATAGTGATAATATTACCAAGACTAGCTCATCTAGAATAGCACATTCTAAAATGGCTGCACTCACATAATACAGTCTGTTGACAACGTTTACGAGTATTATTCTTGAAATATTCAAAATTCTGAAAAATGAGCTTTTTTTGATATATGAAGAATTTCATTTCGCAGTATCTCTTACACTTGTATTCAATGTGGGAAAACACTATTAACTAATCCTCACACTTAGAATCCTAAAATCACACCCAGAATTACAATAAGTAGAATTTCACTCTTGAAATAACTCTGGGACTTTAAAATTAAATTAGAAAATGGAAACATTCATTACAACACATTGACAATTTCAAAGCTCTATGGCATGTGATAGATTTTATACATACTTTTAAAGATGGTGATGTTAATATCTAAAAAATGTGCAAATGTCCTTGGTAATGGAAGATAAGTATATTTTGGAATGAAGATTAGTAAAGTGTTACGGTAAGTACAGCTAGTACTCAACTTACAACCACGATCTGTTCCAACAGACTGGTCGTAACATGATTTAGTCGTAAGTTGAGTACGCTATGTGTACAGTTACCGGTATGTGAAGTGATATAAAAATATTTAAGTTAAATTATATCATAAATTTATTGTATTATTGTTATAAATCATAAATTTTGATGTTCATTTTATGCCATTTGTATCATCTCTACACCATTTTGTTTTTTATTTTTACATCACCAGGTTTACGAAAAACACTGCATAAACTGTACATGTAGTAAACCCGCTGGGTAATGTTTGCACAGTTCACATTTTCAAACTCTAAAGGGCTCTCCAATCAACAAGCTTCATATTATTTAGCAGGGTGCTACATTTCAGACTTTTTAGCAGGGTGCAACAATTCAGACTTTAGCAAGGTGCAACAATTCAGACTTTAGCAGGGTGCTAGGTTTCCGACTTTAGCAGTGTTCTAGGTTTTAATTTTATGTGTAGTTTATTTTTGTCCAAATAAAATCTATTAAAAAGTTCTCTTACCATCATTGATTCTTTTTGAATATACAATATATGTGCACATTTCATACTCATGATTTTCTGATGACCAAAATTCTGATGATCAAATTTCTGATTATCAAATTTCTGATGACCAAAATTCTGATAACCAAATTTCTTTGATGACCAAATAATGTTTCATTATTTATTGTCCACTTGTATTCTTGTTGTAAATGTGTTTACTCTTAATATACACATGCTAAAACTCAATCTGTATGTGCTGCTTCTTCTTGTCTGAAAGTTTACTATTTACAGCCACTTGAAGTGGTAAACACAGGACAACTGAAAGACATTTTCTGGTGGCTTTTAGTAAAAAATTGAAGATGACTGGAAGCCACTTCTTGGGGCATTTAGTAAAATTGAATGTGAGTGGAAAATACTAAAAAAATGTATTTATCAAAAATAAAATTAATTCCAGAACAATATTGTATGCTTTACAAACTATACTACTGTACCAAGGGCTACTAAACTATTCTACTGTACCAAGGGCTATATAACTATTCTACTGTACCAAGGGCTACTAAACTATTCTACTGTACCAAGGGCTACTAAACTATTCTACTGTACCAAGGGCTACTAAACTATTCTACTGTACCAAGGGCTACTAAACTATTCTACTGTACCAAGGGCTACTAAACTATTCTACTGTACCAAGGGCTACTAAACTATTCTACTGTACCAAGGGCTACTAAACTATTCTACTGTACCAAGGGCTACTAAACTATTCTACTGTACCAAGGGCTACTAAACTATTCTACTGTACCAAGGGCTACTAAACTATTCTACTATACCAAGGGCTACTAAACTATTCTACTATACCAAGGGCTACTAAACTATTCTACTGTACCAAGGGCTACTAAACTATTCTACTGTACCAAGGGCTACTAAACTATTCTACTGTACCAAGGGCTATATAACTATTCTACTGTACCACGGTCTACGAAATTATACTAATTAGACTTACGTAAAACACAGGTTTATATATCGTCTCAATGGGACACCATAGACTATATCTAAAACTAGTGGGTATTGATGGGCAATGATGAGCACACAAGAAATCATAAAAATTACAATACACAAATCATATTCAACGTTTCAACCAAAAGGTCTTTATCAAGACACAAACAAAACATTAAAAGACGACGAATAGAAAAATTATCACAACGTCCAACGGAAATATGGAAATGATATGCCGGAAGGTCAGAAAGTACATAAAAACGTAAATATATGTGGAAACGAAACGAACAAAAAGATGAGTAAATGACGGAACAAAAAGAATAAAGACAAAGACCACAAAGTATTCTTCCACACCAAGGGCTACTAAACTATTCTGCTGCCCCAAGGGCTACTAAACTATTCTACTGCACCAAGGACTATGAAACTGGTCTACTGCACCATCATCAAGTGTCGTCTCCACAACGAAGGTTAGCTGCAACAGACCTCTAACATGTCTCTCGTTTTGGTGGTGCACTCTTCTAGACTGTAACCTGTCCATCTTGAGATGCTACTCTCCCACTTATATCTCTGTCTACCTCATGCTCGCCTCCTTTCAACTTTACCCTCAAGTAAGGTCTTCAAGAAGGTGTCATGTCTTTTAATGTGTCCAAAATATTTTATTTGCCTGATCGTTATTTCCATTAATAATTCCTCCTTCATTCTAAGTGTTGTTAGAACCTCTTTGTTTGTTTTCTTCTCTTTTCATGATGTTCTCCCTATTCTTCCACATATCAAAAGCATAAATTTTGTCTTATTGTTTGTTTAGTGTCCATGTTTCTTGGCTATACATTAATATAGACTACATGTAACATTTTATAATTCTCATTTTTAGCTTGTTTGTAATTTGTTTAAGGTAAATGCAAATAAGGTAAATAGGTTACTGAAGAAAACTGTCAATATAAAATAATAAAATATAGAAAATAACAACATAACAAAGAACAAATACAATTGTCAACATGTCGGTCCAATTGGGACCTTTATCAAGACAACAAAAACAGTTAAGAAAAAAAAACATAAGGAATTTAACCAAAATGACTGGGAGAATGATTTCTCTCACAGAAAATCATCACACAGTGACAAATCCAGCGCAACACAATATTAATAAATGCATATTGATGCGCTCAATATGTATAAATTATGAAATACTAAAAGATGAAAGATGCAGAACTAAAGAAAGGGGACACCAAATAGCATTGTCAAGGACGGGGGGGGGGGGGGGGGGGGGGGATGGGAGATAAAAGGGGAAAGGATAGAGAAAGATAGTGCATGCAGGAGCAGAGGGGGGGGGGGGCTACAAATAGAGGGAACATAGAACTGTGTAAAGAATAGCATTTGACAGTATAGGATAGATAACGAAATATATACATATCCAAATACAAATATGTATACATTCTATTTGATAATCATAGATAACTATAAATATAAGCACATATAGATACAAACCGCCTGTGTGTTGCCAAGCCCAAAGGGGGAGCAAAGAATAGCAACACTGTTTACCTTCCACGCATGTCGTAAAAGGAGACTAAGGAGGTTATGGGATGGAGTTGGCTGTCGCATCCCATATAGGATCAGTGACCCAAAGCTATGCTGAAGTCAGATGTGTCAGGCTGAAAGGCGCAGATATCTCCGTTCTGGTGACTTTGAGTGCACGGTTTGAATGGCTTGATAAAATCGCATCTTTTTTGGAGATGCGGTTAGTCAAGTACGGAAGAACACGTATGCAATAGTTGCTAGGCGATTTGGTGCCATTGAACAGACTGGTTCAATTCCCGTTAGTCTAAAAAAAAGTTACTATACTACATTATTACACTATACTTAGTTACTGTACTTTAAGTTACTATACTAAGTTACAATACATTAAGTTACTATACTAAGAGTGCTTTGAATGAAAACCTTAAAAGTGTGATATAAATTATATGGCATTGTCTTTTAACTTGTACGTTGATGGCTGATGCAGCAGTCCATGAACTCATGCCCTTTGATCCACTGTCTGTGTTTGATATATGCATGTGCTTGTTAGCTATTGTTTTGTTTCTTTTATCTGGCTTCGGAGGGAGAAACATTCGTTAAACTTATAGTATTGTTGTTAAAGAAATTAAGAGTGTCCTGCACATGCCATCTTGGTGCAGACAAACAACATGACATTATAACGACAGTTTAAAGATGAATATCACACTATTGATTGACAAGCATTATAGAGGAGCAGTGTTGTTATCCATTATTTAATCAGTAAACGAGTAAAGCCATGAGAGATGAATCGGTGAATGAAGGTCCAGTGCGATGATGCATGTCTGTCAATTTAGTATGTGTATGAACTGAGTCTGGTTCTTTGGTAAAGTGGTACAGAGCCATTCTGTAACGACAAAGACACTGAGTGTGATCCCTGCAACAGGGATTTGAGCACCCAGACTGTTCAGAAAGCAATGACAAACTACTGAACATATTTACATTGCCTAGAAAATCACTAAAGTCAAAAAATGCTGGGTTGATGGCTACATCATGAATAGGAAATCCTACCAATGAGCTGATACAAGTAAATTTAATAGTTTCACAATGTTGTGAGTCATGTGACAAACTATTCATGACCAGGTCATGCATACTGGGTGGTAATCCCAGAGTTTAGTGCAGCAGTTTAATGCTTTGCACAAGAATGAAATACTAATAACATTTTACTTTCGTTATTTAAGCGGAACATAGATAAATCTCAGAAGAATGAAATACTAATGACATTTTACTTTAGTTATTTAAGCAGGAACATAGATAAATCCCAGAAGAATGAAATACTAATGACATTTTATTTTTGTTATTTAAGCAGGAATATAGATAAATCCCATAAGAATGAAATAATGACATTTTATTTTAGTTATTTAAGCAAGAATATAGATAAAGCTCAGAAGAATGAAATACTAATGATATTTTACTTAGTTATTTAAACAGGAATATAGATAAATCTCAAAGGAATAAAATACTAAAGACATTATACTTTTGTTATTTAAGCAGGACTATAGATAGAAGAATTAAATACTAATGACATTATACTTTAATTATTTAAGCAATAATATAGAACGAAGAATGAAAATATTAATGACATTTTACTTGAGTTATTTGACCAGAAATATAGATAAATCTCAGGAGAATGAAATACTAATGACATTTTACTTGAGTCTAAACATCAATATTGATAAATCCCTAAAGAATGAAATACTAATGACATTTTACTTGAGGTATTTAAGCAGAAATATAGATAAACCTAAGAGGAATGAAATACTAATGACATTTTACTTTTGTTATTTAAGCAGGAATATAGATAAATATAGATAAAAGAGATACAAAAAGTTATACAACAGAAAAAACAATTTTTCCAGAAACGGCTGAAATCCAAACATCGTGACGACTATCTACAATATTGACTTTCTAAAAGAATGTCAAGATTGTAATCAAAGAAGCAAAAGTTAATTCATGGAACAAGTATGGAGAACATTTAATTGACATATGTAAAATAAACCCAAGAGAATTTTTCAAAAGTATTCAATCTATGCAAGTAAGAGAAGAGAGCTATACTCCCATAACAATCATCAATGATAAAAATGGTAAATCATTAGTGAAAAGCACGAATAGGAAAGCAAGATGGAAAGAATACTTCCAGGAATTATAAAACCAAACAATAACAACAGAATATAGACCCACCAACGCTCAAAAAGATATAGAAGCCACAGAACCAATTAGACTAAATTGAGAAAAAGAAGCCTTAAAACATAGCCCAAGTAATAAATCACCAGGAGGGGACAGTATACCACGCGAAGCAATAAAATCGTGTAGAAACAGAGGGGTCCAGTGCTTAGCCAGACTATTCACAATAGCCTGGTCAGAAAGAAAAGTATCAGATGACTGGAAAAAATCAGTAAATGTACCACTATGGAAAAACAAAGGTAATAAGAGAAAGTGTGAATCAAATAGAGGTATCTCCTTATTAAGGCACACAGGTAAAATCTACGCAAAAATAATAGAACAGAGAATGTGATACATAGCAGAACCACAGTTGAGCCGCTCTCAGTTTGGCTTCAGAAGGGGAGCAAGCTGTACAGACGCACTTTTCACACTGAGACAACTGAGTGAAAGAGCAATCAAATACAATCAAGATTTAAACACAGTATTTGTAGACCAGGAACAGGAATTGAACAGAGTAAATAGAAACATTCTATGGGAAACCTTAGAAATGTATAACATTAGAGGACAACTGTTAGATAATATAAAAGCGATATATCAAAAATGCCAAAGCTCAGTAACAACAACAGATGGAATGACTGAACCTTTTGAAACAAGATCTGGAGTAAGACAAAGATGCGTACTTTCACCCCTACTTTTCAACATATACATGGACAGAATAATAAAAGATGCTCACATCAACAATTAGGAAAACATTGCAAATAAACCTGATGAGGAACTTAATAATAAAACCAATGAACTATTATTTGCTGATGATCAAAGTTTAATATACAAAGATGAGGAAACTTTGCAAAAGAACATCAATGCATTGCTGTTAGCATGTCAGAAGTACAACATGAAAATTAATGTACAAAAAACAGAAGTTATGAAAATTAGCAAGTCTTCAACATCAATGAATATAACAATAGATAACACCAAAGTGAAACAAGCCAAAGAATTTAAATATCTGGGCAGCAATTTTTCAGAAGATGGTCACCTTATGAGAATGAAGCCAAACCAAATACCAATAAGAGCATATAATACAAGAATATTCGGATGTAAAACCAAAGGTAGACCAAGAAAACAGTGGATAGAAAACATCAAGATAACCTTGAACGAACATGGACTAAATGCAACCTTGGTGACACATCTGGCCTTGAAACGACAGCTTAAGCTACCACCCCTATGCTTAACGGCAAGTGTGAATGCAGTCAACAATCATTCACCTGGGGAAAGACAATAGACAAATCTCAGAAGAATGAAATAATGACATTTTAGTTATTTAATTAAGCAGGAATATAGATAAATCTCAGAAGAATGAAATACTAATTACATTTTACTTTAGTTATTTAAGCAGGAATATAGATAAATCTCAAAGGAATAAAATACTAAAGACATTATACTTTTGTTATTTAAGCAATAATATAGAAAGAAGAATGAAAATATTAATGACATTTTACTTGAGTTATTTGACCAGGAATATAGATAAATCTCAGGAGAATGAAATACTAATGTCATTTTACTTTGGTTATTTAAGCAGGAATAAAGATATTTCTCAGGAGAATGACATACTAATGACATTTTACTTCAGTTATTGAAACAGAAATATAGATAAATCACAGAAGAAAGAAATACTAATAACAATTTACTCTGGTTATTTAACTCATTGGAAACCGATCCACAATATATCGGCTCTTTATATTGGGTCTACAGGACCTTTCGTCACTTTAACGGCTTTGATTTTAGATCGATCATATATTGATCAGTTATATCTTGTTTTGCCCAGTTCAAAATTTATGTTAACCTCTGAACATCTGGGAAACTCCACTTCCTTTAGAAAACTGAAGACGACTCACATGGCTGTAAAAGAGACAATTTTTGACCATAATACGCTGTGTTTGTTATTTCTGAAAAAAAATAGCAACGCCCACTTCTTCTAGATACAGTGCAGAACAAGCTATGGTTATGTTTCAGAGCTTGCTAATTAGTGAATCGGATAATGATGATTCCGATAGTGATTATAGGCCTAGCGTTGACTTGCCGAAAAGTAAGAAACCAAAGCAAACTGGTGTAGGTTTTATTAAAAATGTAGCAACTGATTGCATCAGATCAAGGAAAGTTCCTCAGAAGAAGCATCTAATAGTAGTGATGAATCTACTGATTCAGAGGATTTAGCTGGTACTTCTAGGCCTACTAATGCTACAAGTAGGCCTATGCATCAAACTTCCACAAATCAACAAGGTAGGCCTAGGACTGATGCTGTGTGGCGTGAAGCCCTAGAAGGAGAGAGTATAGGAGTGTCTCACTTCAGGCAGATACATTCTGGCAGCAAACTTGGCCTTCCTGACAATGTCTCACCTCTCCAGTATTTGCTATCCTTGATGACAGAACCAATAATTGACAATCTATTCTTATGCCCAGCAGAAATTGAAAATGAATACACCTCAAATGAAATATTCTACCTATTCGAAATGGATTCCGCTCGACCAAATATTTTTATGAAGTTTCTCACCACCCTGATAAACATGGGTTTGGACCCCAAACATTCTATAAAGGATTTTTGGTCCACAAAAACACACAGAAGTAGCCCCTGGTTTGGATCAATTTTCAGCAGGACCAAATTCTTATTGATTTACCAATCAATGCTTCATGCGGCTGGAGCTGATGCACAGGGTAAAATTAAAATAGAGCCGTTCATAAATGAATTAGTTGCGAGCTTTCAGAATGCATTCTATCCTTCTGAAAACATATGTATAGATGAGATGGATATAGGTCACAAGGGAAGATTTAGGCA
This sequence comes from Meghimatium bilineatum, assembly GCA_034231615.1. Lineage (NCBI taxonomy): Eukaryota > Metazoa > Mollusca > Gastropoda > Stylommatophora > Philomycidae > Meghimatium > Meghimatium bilineatum. The sequence goes on along the minus strand of CM067305.1, from coordinate 41,859,113 downwards.
CAAGAAATATAATGCAAGCAAGCCAAAAAAATACCATATAAAGTCATACAGACTCTGCGACTCCATCACCGGATATGTTTTCAACCTGCTGGTATATTTTGGTGCAGACACAACATACAGGCTGGAAACTGACACAAAGTCTACCCAAGCTGTCAAAATCTTTGACAAACTACTAGAAGGCATCACAGGACATCACCATTTGTTTGTTGACAGGTATTATTCTTCCTTACCTCTTGTCCAGTTTCTGCGGCAGAGAAATCACCATTATACTGGAACTCTCATTGTGAACAGACGAGGCTTTCCACCAGAAATCAAAAATAAGAAAATAGCTGTCAATAAACCAAAATGGTTCATAAATGAGGAAGATCCAGTTATGAGTGTCAGCTGGAGAGATAAAAAATCGAAGAAACCTTGCCAACTGGTAACAACATGTGGAAGCGCAACATATGAAATTAGAATTGAGGGTAGGAGTGAAGTCCGGAAACCATCACCCATTCATAATTACAATATGTCAATGAATGGATGTGATAGAGTGGATCAGATGATTTCATATTATGAAAACCACACAAGAAAAACAGTAAAGTGGTGGGAAAAAGTATTTATGTGGGTGTTGGAGATAATGCAACTCAACGGCCACATTTTATACACACTTAGGCGCCCTCACACCGAGAAGCCTATGCCCCTTTCAAACTTCAAGGACATATTGATAGAGGAACTTTGTAGTTTATTTGAATTAGAGGCACCTAATAACATTGATGCTGCTTTATTGTCCAAGCCAGTAAATACAGAGCTTGAGAGGTATTAGGGGACTGTCCATCTCATTGACTTCGGTGGAAAAGACACAATGTGCTCACTGTGCTACTAAGCAAATACGAAAGCAAAGTAGCTACTACTGCATAGGATGTTCACATAAGCCACATCTGTGCGCTAAATCATGCTTTAGGGAATACCACACAAGATGATCTCATTTGTAACAAATAAAAACTTGTAAATAATAAAGCCGTAACTGGATGTAAATATTTTCATATTTTTATTGCTTCTGGTGTCATTCAGAAAAATATACATAGCTTTAACATTTATTGATATAAATTTATCAAATAAACTGTATAATGAAGAGAATTGGATATAGCTGTGTAAACATTCTTGAAAAATGGATTTAAACAATGACAAGTATGGATACATTTGGGTAAGTCAAAATATTTATACTAATAAATTAACATTTTCATTTTCTTGTTTTGTGTCTTACTAACTCTAACCTTGTGAAGTAATCATATATGATCAATGTACTTATATATTATAAGTACAGGTATTATATATTATAAGTACATATATTATAAGTAAAGGTGGCCAAAGGAAGCGCTACAACGACTCGTTAAAGAACTCACTGAAAGCCTTTGAAATAGACCACGATACATGGGAAGAACTTGCACAAAATAGATCTACATGGCGTTCTAAAATAAAAAAGAGCGCATCATCTTGTGAAAAGAAGAGAAATACAGCGGAGAGCAGCTAGAAAGTCACGGATAGACCAAGATCCGTCTACAGTTGTTATTCCATGTCCAAACTGTCCAAGGACATTTACAGCTTGAATAGGGCTCATAGCCATCTACGAACTCATAATCAAGGACATAACTAAAATTGAATTTTCAAAAGTGGATGTAACAAATGGTCATCATCACTTGTGATGGACGAACAACACTTATATATTCATATTCTGTATCCATTCCTCTTTCCAATTATATATTACACGTACACTATTTATCAATATTAGTATGTCAAGTGATACAATGAAAAACACATGTAGGGAAATTTTTCTACCCCTGAAATATTTTCATATTTTTATTGCTTCTGGTGTCAATCAGAAAAATGTACATAACTTTAATATATATTGATATAAATTCATCAAATAAAATGCATAATGAAGAGAATTGGATATACTTGTGTAAACATTCTTGAAAAATGGATATCATCAATGACAAGTATGGATAAATTTGGGTCATCATCAAGTGACATATTCTTTCCAGAACATAGTCTTTCCTGTGGATTTCTTGAATTCTCCGCGGTCTTGAGCAAGTTGCCCTGCATCTTCCAGTGACATGCGCAGGCATTCTTGAATGTCTTTTGTCCAATGGCGTCTTGGTCGGCCTTTGTCTCTGTTGCCTTCTATCATCCCCTCCATTAACACTCTCTCCATGCCGTCGTGTCTCTTAATATGACCGAAAAAAGCTAGCTTTATCTTTAATATAGTATTCAGAAGCCAGCCTTACTGGACGTTAATTGTTCGTAACACCTGGTTTGTTTTCTTTGCTGTCCATGGTATTCTCAAAACTCTTCTATAACACTTTAATTCAAATGATGTTATTCTCTTGGCCACTGTTTTATTTAGTGTCCATGCTTCACATCCATATGTCGCCTCAGGAAATACACATGTTCATAGTAAAAACAATTTGGTTCTTATATTAGTACCTTGCCATAATTTCTTTATCTGTTTTAATTTTGCCAGCGCCATTGCCGTTCTTCTCTTGATCTTAACTGCGCAGTCCACCGCATTGTTTATATTAGTTCCTTAATAATCAAAATGTGTCACTTCTTCCAAATTGCAGTTCTCAATATTAATTTTGGGTCTTGATTTAGTTTTGTCAGTTGCCATTATTTTTGTCTTTTTCATATTTAAGAACAAGTTTTGCTGTTCGCTAAACTTTTGGGTTGACTTAATTATGTTCAGTAGGTCGTGTTCGTTTGTTGTTAATAGCACTGTGTCGTCTGCATATCTAATTTCTGGTATCTGCAGCCCTCCTATATTTATGGGTCTGAAATCAGGTAAGTCACAATATTTATACTAATAAATTAAGATTTTCATTTTCTTGTTTTGTGTTTTACTAACTCTAACCCTGTGAAGTAATCAAATATCATCAATATACTTATATTTCATATTCTGTATCAATTCCCCTTTCCAATGATATATTACACATAGACCTACACTATTTATCAATATTATTATTAGTATGTCAAAAGTAAGGAAATTTTTTTATCCTGAAAATTAATTTGGTCTAAACCTAAAAATAATGAGGCGCCTAATCAGGTATCAAGACCTGAAAGAGTTAAAAACACCATTCTTAAAGAAGGGGAATTAATAGGCTGTAAGACCATCCAGGAACTAAAGCTGCAGGCAGCGGACCGCATCATATGGAGAACCAAAACCTCTGTCCTATGTGTCGCTTGCGGCACGAAAGGAACAAACTAACTGTCTCATCACGTGCCTGTACCATCGGAGTTTACGAAGTTTCACGATTGTTAACAGTGGTTCTTGTTGTCCAGCTAATTAATTAATTTTATCATGCACAAAAACATTAGTCTTATGTTCTCGATAACATATACCGAACACCACAAAGAGACATAACATGAAAAGATTAATGGCTGGAGGCAGAGTTAACGGCAACAGGGGAAGAGGATGTCTAAGACGACGATGGTGCAGTGATATATTAGATTGCTTAAACATCTCTCTAAGTGCGGCATGTCAACTCGCCCAACGTCGCAGATTGTTCATAGAATCCACAAAGAAGACCACCTTATGTAAAGAATGTCATATATGAGAAGTTGAGTAATTTGCTTTGTTTGCTATATAGTATTCTTACTTTTTAAGAAACGTGGTAACCACGAAAAAGAAGTTGTTGTAAAATGGCTGATAACCGTGAGAGTGATATTAACAGACCTAATAGCGTGGAACAAAATGATACATCTTCATGCCTTGAAGGTTTCATTGCATCCCAGATGCAACAACAAGAGGTGTTATATGTTCGTTTCAGTTAATTCCCTGTACCTTTGATGAAGTATTATTTATTAGGAAGGGAGCAACCGTATTGAGATATTCACAAAATATGTTTTTGTTGTTATTATATTGAATTATTCAATTGCTGCTCGTTGAGTCATTGCATTTTCAAAACAAAATGATTTTTTTGTGAGAAAGGTGTTGTTACGAATAATAAAGCTTCGTGCGAAAATAAGTGTGTTATGGAGAGATTAGTTCTAAACAATAATTTAATGTACTTCAGTGGGCATATCATCCATATGTTAGTCTGTAATGATAAGTCATTTTAGGTACTTGGACACAAATTTCAAAATAATGCTACATTATTAAAAATACTATAGTTAGATAGCCCTATAAAATTTCAATTCAACAATACATCAACCAAGTCTGTACGTCAACCCTGAAAAAAGTTATGCATTTTTTAAAGAATTAATTTGACATCAAAATAATTTACATGAAACATATAGGAAAATATAAATAAAACTTGACCACAAAAATGTAACTGAGCTGACAATTTCTGAATTATCTTAGTTATTTTCAATAATACAACACACAAACTATACATTTTTGGTTCGTGAAGACAAGATGTTTAACTTTTATCACATTTCTGGAATTTTCAGATGGATACAGAACTAATTGATATTCAAAATGGCTTATAATTTGCATAATTATAATGAAAATAAATTAAATATCTATTAAACATAATAAAATACCACAGAAACTATATATTTTTGTATTCACAAAGACAAGACACATCTGTTGATCACATAGCTGGGATTCTCAGAGGCATATACAACTGATTAATATTCAAAATGACAGCCAATTTGCATAAATAAAACGAATGTTGATGTTTAAAAAAAAATTAACTACCATTTTCAGCATCGTGCTGCATCCTTAAAAGTTACATATATAAAAAGAAAAATGGTTAAAGAACAATAAATCTGGTTGCAGACACGAAAAATGGCGACCACTAAATGTAAACATTAGTCCAAGAAATTTATAAACTTTTTGGATCACAACATTATTCAGGCACATGTTTCCTGAAGACAAAGTATTAGCTATGGAAGGTCATATAAGGTATTAAAAGAACGATAACTGCATGTGGAATTCATATACAATATAAAAATATAAGAATTGTAAGAACAACTTGCACCACAAACAGAAATGTTAGTTTGACAGGCATTTTTTAAACATTTATTTTCTTCTACTCACCTTCAATTTTACTTGTCTTAAAATGTTGATATCCAATCTTACTAAATTAGATACCTTGACTGTCCATTTCCTAATCATAATCTGTTTATTTGAAGTAAATCGTGCAACTGCCTAGTGCTTTATGTAATTTTTCTGTGTGCCATGTCCAATTTCAGAACTGAACAAAATATTGTGAAAATTTAGGAAATATTCCCAATTATTCATTCATCGTATTGGATTTCCAAATTTCAACTTTATTCCACTCAATATTATCATTAAGTCTAACTCTATTTTTTTTCTGTATAACATAGTGAAATATTATCATTGCTGTCACTAAGTCTATCTAATTCTTCACAAACAATAGCAGTGGGAACAGTTTTATAATTTTTTTGCTCTACCTATATGTTTTTTCTAATGCTATTTATTTTCAGATTTTCAACAACTCTGTAATCTCTAGGCGTAGTAATCTCCAATCAAAATCGAAAACAGTTTCTTACCGACACATCACTTGAAATAACATCTCCAATTATAAAAATCAAAGAATAATAAAGCTCGATGTTTGCTAAATTTTTGAGCAACATTCATCTTCTGTTGATAGTGGAAGATGAAGCCATTTTGGTAATTTATAAGTTGAAACCACCTTGTTTGAATTTTAATTTGAAATAAATATGTCACTCGTCTTACTACGCTGTAACATGAGGATTTCCTTTTGTTAGCCAGATTTCTAAATGTTCAACGGCTAAAAAAGTTAATACTTGCCATTTACGAACCAAATGAAGCAAATTTAGATGGTATATATGAAGGCCCGGAATAACGGGTTTACGTCTTAAAAGTATGGAGACTGTCTCATTATAACATGTTTATATATGAATTGAGTTAATAACAACATAGATGCAGAAAAACTATGGTGTAGTTCTTTTCTTCATATTTAATTAATCAAGAACGTGAAGTAACTCCCAAATCTTCAATCTAAACTCTTACTACTTAAGGAACATATGTAGTAATCTATAATACATCTAACTTTGGAATATAAAGAATGCAATTTTAAAGAATATTGCTGTCTTAAATGAAATTTGCAAATAAGCTTAAAGCAGAATTGATACAAGTACCTAAAAGTTCATATATCATAGAGATCTTCTTCAGTGCTCATTTTCAAACTTCCGTTGGATCTCTCTTGTAACAGGACAATGGTCTTACTAGATTTCTGGAAGGATGCAGCCAGAGAATGAAAATGTGTTGTCTAACCGTTTATTTTATTTGCACCAATGGCCTGACATTCTTTTTTTGGCAGAAAAGATATCACACTAGTTATTGGTTCCCTTTTTGTACATATTTTATTTACCAACAATCCCAATTCCAAGTAATGTGCCTACTGTTAATGCAGTGAACATTTTTGTACTATATATATAGGCCTATACAATACAAAAATACCTACAGGCAAAAGAGCAATGGGTAGACCAAAAGAAACACTTAGAAGAACAATACTTAGAGAAAGTAAAACAACCAACATTCATACTATTCAAGAACTGCACAGAATAGCTTTGAACAGACATAATTGGAGAGATCTTATCTCTGCCCTATGCGCCAACTTCAGCGCAAAAGGAAAATGAATGAATGAATACAATACAAACCAAGCAGCTGTCAAATTATTGACTTCTACATGCTAGGGGTTGTCCATAAATGACATCAACAATTTTTTGTCAGTTTCTTACCCCATTTGTCAAACTCACTCTCCTTCTTGTCAACAACTGTTTAATCTTGTCATACCCATTCACCCCTAATTTTTAATGTAATTTATGGACAGTCCCTTATGTCAGAAAGTAAACAAAATCCATTAAGTAGCACCAATTCTGAATATAGCAGGTGTTTCAAAACTTGGTAGCATTTCCTTCTAGGGGGCTTGAGGTGATCTCACATCAACACAGAGGGATTTCGGGATTTAGTGGATGAATGCTCTCTGATAAAGCTACAAGCATGTATTAAAAACACATTTTAAAAGCGAATGTAATATGATCGTTGTTCCAAATACAATGTGCATTGCTTCCTTAATTGAAATTAGTTGTTTTATCAATTTTATAAAATGTAATATTAAGCTGTAATGATAGTAATTTTCATGAAAACAATATGAGGTGGTTGAGAAAGTTATGTAGTGTTAAAATGGGGTCTAATAGTGGGGAGGAAAACAAAAGCCAATTGAAAAATTTCAAGGATGGCATCAGCTAAAACATTTTAGGAATCAGTGGTCTACAAGAAAATTTATAGCTTACAGCCAGACCTGGTTCAAATCACGTTTTCTAGCTTTGGATTATTACAATAAAAACTTAAGTTTCCTCATTATTGTCACAAATATCATGTCCTATCCTATCTAGAAAATGTCCAAGGAGTCAGACAACTTGGACACAACAAAACGTGACAACTTCATCGCAAGAGCTCTCTCTGAGAGCAGAAGGTAACTTGTAAATATTGTGACTTGAATAGTGACATAATTGAACATTACTGTATTACAGGAACAAAGGTCTGCTATAGCTGGCATATTTCAGTCTTTTCAGATGATAGTATTATTTTTGTGCTATAAGAAATGTAATCTGCACTCTATGGTGATGAGTTCAACAATGAATGCTGGCTGGCCACCATGGAAAAGACTGGGACCTTACCATGCACTTTTCAAAGCCGAAAAACGGACCAACAACATCTGTATATTAGAAAGTGAAAGAAACATTAGAATAGGCATAGGGAATGTTAGAACACTACACCAGGCAGGGAAGCCAGAAAACTTAATATTAAGGCAGAAGCTTTAAATGTAGATATTCTAGGAGTAGCAGAGATGAGATGGAAAGATGCTGGTTCCACAAAGAAGGAATAATTTAATTGTATACATTCAGGAGGAGATTAACATCCTACCTGGAGGGTAGGAATATTGATCAAGAAAGAAATAGAAAAATATATTACTGGGTACTGGACATACAATGACAGAATGATGATGCTAAAGATCAAAGCAAACCCTGTTGATCTAGCCATTGTAGAAACATATGCACCAACTACAGAATACACTGAAGATTAAATTGCAATTATTACACAGACCTACAACAGCTACTCAAGTTAGTAAGATCAGCAGACATTCTAATAGTCATGGAATGCAAAAGGGAAAACACAACATTGTTGGACAATTTAGACTAGAGACAAGAAATGACAGAGGAGAAAGAATTATACAGTTCTGTGAGGAGAAAAACATGACATATGCAATACATTCTTTGAACATGAAAATAGCAGATTATATACATGGAAAAGTCCTGGAGACAGGTAGAGGAACCAGTAAGATTTTATTATAATTAACAACAGATTTAGAAATAGTGTCAAGAACAATAAAATATATCCAGGAGCTAATATCAACATTGACCATAATGCAGTGCTGTGCAAAGTACCGGTACATGTTAAATTTTAAAAATAGAGCATAGAAGAAATAAAGATCCACAGGTTGACACATCAGCACTAAAACAACCAGATATTCCGAAAATATACCTTATAGATGTGAGATGTAAGGAACAGAAATGAACATCTAATAAAATGCATGGAATAATACAGAAGGCAAAATCCAGTAGAGAAAATGGACAATACATGGGACAGTTTAAAGAAAAGTTTTCAAACATCAAATACAAATTTACCAATAAGAAAAGCCAAAAACATACAAACATGGATGAAAGATGAAATAATTGAGAAAATGTCAGAAAGAAAGCTCAAAATATTCACCTATAGACAAAGATACGTAATTTGTGCAGAACAACGAAAGAACAATGGCTAGAAACAAAATGCAAAGAAATACAGATGTCAATACAAAAGGAAACTAAAGAAATGCATAAGGAGATAAGACAGATCACAAATAAGAAAAATCCTTTAAATGTGGGTGGCTGCATTAAAGATAAAAGTGAAATTATATTTGATAAAATAAGAAGTACTTACAAGATGGGCAGATTATGTTACAGACCTGTCTGATGACCAATGGAACAAAAAAACCTACAATACACAACAATAATAAACCAGCAATACTGAAAGCAGAAGTACGAAATGCAATAAAATGTGGAAAGACAGCAGGCTCTGACATAATAACAGCAAACATAATAAAAACTCTAGATGAATTTGGTATGGAAACTATCACAGAACTTTGCAATGACATATATGAAACAGGCCACATACCTAAAGACCTGAAATCATAAATATTTATACCATTACGTAAGTAGCCCAGGGTTGTGGATTGTACAGAATACATAACAATAAGTTTGATGAGCAACATAACCAAAATACTATTCAAGATAATACATGAAAGAATTATAAACATCAAGGTCGGTGAAGATGAGGAATTCAGTTTTAGAAATTATAATAATGTCTCACAAATTAGTCTCACAAACAAGAGTTCAAGACTAAAGATTGTTTGGTTAAATTTAGGGTTAAATTTATTCAGTGGCTTGTATGATGCATAATTTTTTTTTTTGCAACAGAATAAAAACAACATAAACTGATATTAGTAAATGTTTTATCCTCAAACTAGGATGAGCTTGGAGGTTGAGAAGTCCAGAGAAAAGAGAAAAACTTTGCATGCTGAACTTGGGGAAGGAAAAATAACACAATGGAGAAATGAACACTCAGCAGAAGTCTTGTAGGTAGCAGAAGCGAATTTGGTCAATCTTTCCTTTCAACATGGGTAGTATTAAATAATTCTACTGTTAAATCTATACCTGAGGAGAATAATTATAGTGATAAAAAATATCACTTAAACTTTAAATTACTTATCATAACTAGTAGATAATTAGACAATGCCTTTTAATCCTAAGCCTGAAATAGCTTTCATAGGAATCCTTTTAATTATGTTAATGTTTCATCAAATTTTGTAATATAGAATAAGAACTAATTTAGTTAAACATTTTAATAAAAATAGAAGAAGGAATGCCTACGTCTGTGATCTATGCATCCTTTACATTCTGAAACTATTGTTTGTTGGCAGGACAATGTCCAGAGAATGGTTTGGTTTGAATTTAGGGGATTAACTCGTAGTGGACCAAATGACAAGCTATTTGTTGTTTTTTCCTATTTGCTGGTTTTGTCCCTGGTCCACTAAGATGTAACGCCATTTTTTGATGTGGCATGCCAAATTTTGCTTTGTCTAGCTTGATTATGCCAAAGTATTTGACTATAAAATTATGAGCAGCCAAAATTTAGATTTTTCAATCACAGGGCCTGTGCCAGTGTTTGTCTGTCATAGGATCTGTGCCAGTGTTTGTCTGTCATAGGATCTGTGCCAGTGTTTGTCTGTCATAGGATCTGTGCCAGTGTTTGTCCAAAGAATGGATTGATCAATCCAATGTATATGAGATCAGAATGCTTATCTTCTATTACTTTGTTTTAGCAACTAGAATTTTCAATGTAAAAGAAACTCTAGCTTAACAGCAAGACATATAACTAACAGAGGCATAACAAGGGGGTGCAGGGAGGACATCTACCTACATTTAGAGACCCTATTAGGAGGTGCAAAAATCCTAGAAGCTCTTCTTGCAGGGTAGGAGGCATCAAATTATTAGTTGTGATCCGGGGGCATCATATAGGCCTATGCTAGATGTACCACTGATAACCAAGGACATATATACACTAGCAACGCCACTGATAACCAATGACATTTTGCTGTTTGATAATTGAAACATGTCCTGAATAGAAAATTGTTATTCAACTATTGTTAAAGTTTTAACATCCGATACATCCAATTGCATTGCCAGTACAATCAATGTGAACAATTGGCTGAAAGCACCACATTCTAATTTGACAGCTTTGTGTGGAGAGTCCAATATCCACTCTACCACAGAGCCACTTAATCAAATTAAAATGGAACACTGAACACCAAACGTGAAACACCCGTTTCATTATATTACATGTATTGAACATTGCTAAAAAAATAAAATTCATTTGTTGCCCTTTTCTGGACACTTTACATACAAATCCCTTCTCTCTTCGTGTGGAATATCTCCCCTGTGGAAAACATAATAAATGAGAATTATACCTATTCGGAGCATGTAACAGAATAGCGCAGCAGCTCATCTGATTTACTGAGAAGCTAAATAACATTCACAGTGTCTTATTTTTTCTGCATTCGTTTTCAAACTCAAAGCACTGTGTTGCATCATGGCTCACAGATTGGCTGCAATAGCCATATACATCCCACTTGATCATAGCATTTCAGGGTCACTGATTTTCAATGTGATAAGGTTTATTATTATTCCTCCTTAGTCACATCTTACAATATGCATGGCAGTGACAGCATTCTTTGCTTCCCTTTCTGGAACCCAGCAATACATAAATGAATTCACAATTAAAGCACTTCACAGTTAAAGAAACAAGGGAAGCTATCTTCCACCTCATTACCTCCATAGTCACCTTATGACATGCATAAATGGTCAATAAATAGTGCTGCCACTCTTTGCTCCCAATTTGAGATTCGGAAACATATTGCTGAGTCTGAATCCATGTATATAATATTAGAATTAATTGTAGAGTCTAAATCCACTATATAGTCTATATTCTTTCATGTGGCCAACATTTTACATAACTAATCAATCTGAATCCACAATATAAACAGTTTAATTTCATTGTATGATCAGTCTGAATTCATTTTCTAATGGTCGAGTGCAATCAATTTGTAATGAGCCTGGATCCACAGTCTTAATATAGTATATAATTGGCCTGAAAAGATAGTCAGGCTCTGTGACAGAGAGGTACAAAGCACATCTCAAATGTCCAAGGTACCAGATGCAATATCCACCACAATTAGTTGTGCATTCATACTATTTATAAAACAATAGATATCTATGAATATAAATTTGCTTAGGGAATTAGTACAGCCAAAAATGTATGTGTTGATCACTACATCATTACATAATAAATAGAATATGTTTTCAAAAGCAACTGAATATTTTATATTTCTGAAGCCACTGTATAGTCAGTCAGTGACTGATCTCATCATGTAATGTCTGAATCCATGATATAAGAGAATTAGCGGCAACAGGGGAACAGGGCATCCAAGATGACGATACTGCAGTGATATATAAGATTGCTTATTACACATGTCTCTAGCTGCGGCAGATCAACTCGCCCAGAATTGCTGAGTGTTCAGAGATTCCATAAGAAAGAATATGTGTCATTCTGGAAAGAATATGTCACATGATGATGATCCATGATATAATGTCTGAATCCATGATAATCAATCAGAAGCAACTAAGTACCAGCTTTAATTTACTTTGTTTAGAACCTAGACTCAATATTGAAATTCTGTATGTATTCATTAAATAAGACCACGACTTGAATTTATATGTTGCTTTAATTTACTTACTCATTTATGAGAGTTGTACGTTGTTATACTCATATCACAAATCAGTATCTCATTGTGTGAAGGCATATTTTATTAATCCACAACTGCCATTGTATACAGATAAATGCCAAACTATGAATATGTCTCATGTAAGTAAATAAACAAGTGTATTAAAAAACAAAAAATGGTATTATTCTTTTGCACATTAATTTACAATTATTTGTTCATACTGTCATTATAGACAAGATCATGTATTAGTGGGGAAGGGGGTTTATGGGATCCCCAAATTTTCAGAAAATTGGCTGTGATATTAAGTATTAAGAACTCTCCCCTCTCTTTAACAGGTTTTCTTGAAAAAAGGATCATACATCAATCAAGTGGCATAGGCGATCATGCTTCTCCACAACTCCCTGTCTCTTGTGTTGTTAATAAGTTCAGTTGGTGACTTCTTTTTGTGCAACAGTGACAACACATCCAGAAATTTATCTCTTTGTCTTCCTCTGTCTCTTCTCCTCTTGACCTTTCCGGTTGTTATTAAATGTTCAAGTTTTACTTTTCTTATTACATGCCTTAAAAATCTTGATTGTCTGAATAAGATATTTTTTGCTATAATTTGTCATTTTATGCTAGCATCTCTGAGAACTTGTATTCTACATTAGTTTCCTTGACTGGCTGGAGAGTTTTCATCATTCTTTCTAAAAACTACATCTCAGCTGCCTCCAGCTTATCTTGGACACTTTTGTTTACTGTCCATGCTTTGCACCCATAAAGAAGGATTGGCTCAATATAACATCCTATCACTTGAACTTGGGTATGCATTGATATTACTCCATTGCATAAAATGTTTAATTTTTTTAAAATGTTGATTTATTCTGTACTATCCTGTTCTTGATCTCATTGGAGAACTGACCATGTGATGTTAAAATGGTGCCAAGATCCTAGACTTTATCCATTTAATTTAATTTTGCATCATTGATAGTAATACTGCATTTTGGCGGTGTATATTTCTCTGAAATATCCATTACTTATGTTTTCTTCTTGTTTCGAATGAGGCCTTTGTTTTCACTTGTACTACCATGTCTAACAGGGCTTTTCTTGTTCACTCCCTTCAATCAGAACTGTAACATCAGTATATCTCAGATTACACAAGGCAACAAAATAAAACTTTTTTTAATCATCTGAAACCAAAATACACTTTTCTAAAGGATTTTTTGGCGCTGATTTCAGATCTGGTATCAGTTTTTTTCTATCACGTCAAGTTTTAAAGTTATGAGTGATGTTAGTTTTAACTGAACATGGCTGTATTTTTTCGAGAATCGCAAACATCAATTAAGCAAATGATTCACATCTTCTAGACTAAATCAAATATACTCACATCACAGCATAGATATGTAGAATGTTTCTTCAAAAATGCTTGGAATTTGATTTTCTGTTATATTCTTCGCCTGGATTATCACGGAATAGCATCCAGCAGAAGTCGGCCATCATACTCTCATTCCACAAACCTTGCTAACGGCGCTCCATTAACTGAATGTCCTGGTGAAAACGTTCTCCTTGCTCTTCACTCACCATACCAAGATTTTCTGGGAAGAAATCTACATGGGAGTGCAAGAAGTGCACTTTTAATGACATGCGACAGCCAAGGTTCTGGTAAGAATCTATTAGACGCTGAACTCCTTCCCTGTACGTAGGGGACTTATGATTACCAAGAAAGTTTTCACAGACCCACTTGAATGCCTCCCAGGCTTCTAGCTCAGCTCCTGACAGAGACTGTTTGAAACCTTCATCTTGTAAAACAGATCTGATTTGTGGACCTATAAATATCCCTTCCTTCATTTTTGCAGCAGTGATGTTTGGGAATTTATTAACAAGGTACTGAAAACCTTCTGAGTTTGTCTTACCCATGGTCTTCACAAGGGTTTTCATCAGTCCTAGCTTAATATGGAGAGGTGGCAGAAATATTTTCTGTGGATCAACAAGGGGCATATTTTGGACACTGCTATTCATAATGTAACTTCCAACTGCTATTCCTGGCATGTTTTCTATATTTTGCATAATATTCTCTGTATATAGGAAGAAAAGATTTGGTGACATTACACATCCTTGTCTGACACCAATTTCTATCTTTTGGAAACCTCTTACATTATATGTTAACCACATCACAGCTGTTTGTTTTCAATACATGTTTCTTACTATCTTTAGATCTTTCCCATCAACATTGAGTTTTCCTAACATTTTTATCATTTCTGAATGTTTCACCTTGTAAAATGCGTTACTATAATCTATGAAGCACAAGTACAATTTGAAGTCTTTTGATACTATACAGCCTGCACCAAACTATCTCATTTCACATAAAGCAAGGATGTTGATCTCCATTCTCCTAATTCCCTGTTCGATGATTTCTAATTTACCTAAACCTGTCACGGTTCTCACATTCCATGTTGCTATCTTGATAGTTATTTGGCAAACTGCAACAGGAATACGGTCTGTGTCATCTTGAAATGAAACATTTAAAAAATTGGGTACTATGATCGTGGTCAACCCCCGTTTTAATTATTATTTCCCATAAATGCCTACCTACATATTTTGTGGTTAATTGATCTAAATATTATATTAAAATTTTTATTTTAAACTGTCAATACTGCATTTTACCAGTTCAGGCGTTGCAAGGAGGGGACTGAATAGCTGTGCGATAAAGGCCGCATGCTCTTGCTGTCGCCACGTCATGGTGAGTTTTTTAATTTACTCTCCGACAGAAAAAAACCCAGTCCTTACCAGGGATCGAACTCTAGACCTCACTCATGTGAGACTAGCGTTCTAGCCTCTCGGCCATGCGCCGCACTATATCAATAATTAATTGAAATATTCATTTTTTAGGATTATGGTTATGTTTTACATAACTAATCCTAACTCTATATATAATTATATTTAAATTAATAAATGATAAACATGAACTGATAAATACTGGCAAGGGAAATAAACGCACAGTTAGACTATTTGGCGCAATGGGGGTTCGACTACGATCATAGTACCAAAAATTCTTAGCATGTCCTATTCAGGACGTAGCCATCAACCCAGCATTTTTTGGCTGTAGTGATTTTCTAGGAAATATAAATTACGTTCAATAGTTTGCTATTTCTTTCTGAATGGTCAAGATGCACAATTGCCTGCACCGATTCAAACCCGGTACTTTGGCCGTCACCGATGCACTCTGTGCCACAGAGCCGGACATCACCAATAAGCCACACATAAATGCAGTGACTAGCTTTTTAAATCTGAACATTATATTTAGTACTAGGAACAGGGCCGTAGAAACTTGCAGTATCAGAACATTATATTTAGTACTAGGAATAGGCCCGTAGAAACTTGCAGTATCAGAACATTATATTTAGTACTGGAACAGCACTGTAGATACGTCTTTAGTGGGGAAAGAGATTTTATAAAAAATATTGTTATCCCATTATCGTGTATATTTCTTTCATTTCCAAGAGATTTTTTATGACCTTAGTGAATAATAGTTATTGGGGGGGGGTGGCTATCATACTACATTTCTACTAAATGTCATGTTCTGATTTTCTAATGAATGCTGGAACACAAACGCAACTACCACCCCAACCACCTCCCATACTAATTGATTTCCCAAAGAAGGTTTTAAAAATTTGACTAATGCCTGGAAATACTCTCATGGGAAAACAAGGAATGACTATTTTTTTATGTAAACTCATCACCTTACCGAAGACGTATCTACGGCACTGTTTGTGACGTCGTGCTTAAAAAGTGGATCATTTTTGGAGATGCATGTGGACTAATGTTGTAAGCAACGGCGTTACGTGTTGTGAGTGAACTGTAGGCAGGAAAGTGCCATTTAGTTGAAAGGATCAGGGTACACCATGAATTAAACCAGAGTACATGAAGTTAATTATTTATGCCCTTTCAATTTCATGGACTTTGATGTAACGGTATGCTGAGTAATGAACATGCGTCATGAACATAAGTATTCGCTGCCTAGTCAGTGTCTCACGTGACACAGCTTGACTAGCGTTCCTAGCGCACTTGTTTAGTAGTGATCACGTCATTTCTCAACCTTTCTAGAGCATGAGCCATGGTACTCTACTTCTTTGTGTGGCTGTGTGAACGATGGGAGTGATTTGACTCATGGTTCTTCTTCTTCAGCGTTCATTCTCAAACTCCTGCTGGATCTCTCCTGTAGCAGTACAACTACAGTCCAGCAGGATGCAGTCCAGAGAATGGAAATGTGTTGCGTTGCTGTTTTATTTGCGCCAATGGCCCGACACATCCGTCTTCGGCAACTCATGGTTCAGTTCATGGGAGTGATTTGTGGCTGTGTGAACCATGGGAGTGATTTGTGGCTGTGTGAACCATGGGAGTTATTTGTGACTGTGTGGAACCATGGGAGTGATTTTGCTACATGGTTCACTTCATGGACTTAAAGGTGCAAAGTTTGCAAATAATGACGTTATAGAACACACATGCTTCTTCGATGATGGATTATGCATGAGGTCAGTAGAGAAGGAAAGGTTTGGGGTGTTCAAACCCTCTCTATAGCATATCTGAACATGACTTAGTACTAGGAACTTAACCAAAAGGTCGGTAAAAATCCCTCCCGTAGCGATTTTTCAAAACGAATTGGTAAAGTCCATAATTTTTGTTTTTGATGAGTTGATTTGGAGACCTATTTGTCATGCGATGAGTTTTAATCTATCAGTTTTTGTTTGTGCATCTTGATGGTTTTCAGTCAATAGTGTAAGATAAGCGGCAAAATCCAGGTCTTCTAGTGTTGTTTTATTTATCCATTTGCTTCCTAAATTTTCGTTGGATGTGCCTTTTCTCATAGTCCAGTCAATCTGATTGTATGACGTAATATCACTAATTGTATAGTAATCTACCCTGGATAAGGTTTTGCCATGATTTTCTTACAATCTCATGACAGTTTCAAATAAAGGGATTGATTATTTTTAAGTAGTTTAGGCATGTATCTTCAGCAGACTTCGTCATATAGGGGGCCACTATAGTGTTGTGTTAAGTCATTCGTTCACCGACCAACATACTCGAGTTTCAAGTCCACTCGTTTTTCATGGTTTTAAATAAAAATCACTCCCATTGTTCACACATCCACAAAGAAGTAGAATACCTTGAAATCCATGGTGTGAACCATGAAACAAATTACTCCCATGAATTGAACCATGAAGCAAATTACTCCCATTAATTGAACCATAAAGCAAATTACTCCCATAAAGTGAACCATGAAACAAATTACTCCCATGAAGTGAACCATAAAACAAATTACTCCCATGAAGTGAACCATGAAGCAAATAAACTCCCATGAAGTGAACCATGAAACAAATTACCCCCATGAAGTGAACCACGAAACAAATTACTCCCATGAAGTGAACCATGAAACAAATTACTCCCAAGAAGTGAACCTTGAAATAAATTACTCCCATGAAGTGAACCATGAAAGACATTACTCTCATGAAGTGAACCATGAAACAAATTACTCACATGAAGTGAACCATGAAAGAAAGAAATTACTCCCATGAGGTGAACTATGAAACTAATCACTCATTCCCATGAATTGAACCATGAAGCAAATCACTTCCGTTAATTGAATCATGAAACAAATTACTCCCATGAAGTGAACCATGAAACAAATTACTCCCATGAATTGAACCATGAAGCAAATCACTTCCATGAATTGAATCATGAAACACATTACTCCCATGAATTGAACCACGAAGCAAATCACTTCCATGAATTGAACCATGAATTAAATTACTCCCATAAAGTGAACCATGTAATAAATCACTCCCATGAAGTGAACCATGAACACATTACTCCCATAAAACAAATTACTCCCATGAAACAAACCAGTCCCATGAAGTGAACCATGAAACAAATTACTCCCGTGAAGTGAACCATTACACAAATTACTCCCATGAATTGAACTATGAAAGAAATTACTCCCATGAGAAGTGAACCATGAAGCAAATTACTACCATGAAGTAAATCACTTCCATGAATTGAACCATAAAGCAAATTATTCCCATAAAGTTAACCATGAAACAAATTATTCCCATGAAGTGAACTATGAAACAAATTACTCCCATGAAGTGAACCATGAAACAAATTACTCCCATGAAGTGAACCATGAAACAAATTACTCCCATGAAGTGAACCATGAAAGACATTACTCTCATGAAGTGAACCATAAAAAAATTACTCCCATGAGGTGAACCATGAAAGAAATTACTCCCATGAAGTGAACCATGAAAAAAGTTACTCCCATGAAGTGAACCATGAAACAAATTACTCCCATGAAGTGAACCATGACAGAAATTACTCCCATGAATTGAACCATGAAACAAATTACTCCCATGACTTAAACCACGAAGCAAATCACTCCCATGGTTCACACAGCTACAAAGAAGTAGAGTACCATGGCTCATGTTCTAAAAAGGTTGAGAAATGACGTCATCACTACTAAACAAATGCACTAGGAACGCTAGTAGGGTTGTGTAAAGTCAGGTACTGACTAGACAGTGAGCACTTATGGGAAAACTGTGTTATGATGCAGATTCATTACTCAGCTTACCGTTACATCAAAGTCCATAAAAATGAAAAGGCATATATATTTAACTTCATGGTACTCTGGATTCCTCATGGTGTACCCCGTTCCGCTCAACGAAACAGCACGCCCCTGCTTAGAGTACCACTTATAGCACGTAACTCCCTTGCTTACAACGATAGTCTCCAGGAATCTCCAAAAATCGTGTTTTTAAACAGAATGCACAAACAGTGCCGTACATAAGTCTTTGGTAAGTCATAAAGAAATGATCCTAGTATCAAATATATTGTTCAGATTTTGTAAGTTTCTACGGGGAATTTAAACTCCCCAACACCTCGCTCTCCCATATCCTAGACCTTGGTCACAATCCCGATGCGAACATGCGATCTCTTGAGTACAAGACAAACTGTCTAGCCACCAGTAACCGAATGGATAATAAACCACATATCCTACCTCCCTAATTTCCTTCTTACAACATGCAAGGGTTGCTGTTTCACTATAAATTTCTTCTTCTTCTTCTGCGTTCGTTCTCAAACTCCTGCAAATTAGCTGGATGTAGTCCGGAGAACGGAATGCGTTGTGTCATGGTTTACAGCATTGCTGCGATATCTGCGCCTTTCGGCCTGACACATCCGACTTCAGCATGGCTTTGGGTCACTGACCCTATATGGGATGGGACAGCCAACTCCATCCCATAACCTACTTAGTCGCCTTTTACGACATGCGTGGAAGGCAAACAGTGTTGCTATTCTTTGCTCCCCTTTCGGGCCCCGGCAACACACGGGCGAAAATTTATTCTTACAACATGCAAAGACGGCTGTTTCACAATTTTTTCTTCTTGCAACATTCAAAGGTGGAAGTGTTACAATTTACTCTCCTTTGGAGATGTCAGTAAATTACGTAAAAAGTCTGACAGTTGTTGACAAGGGGGAGGAGTATTGACAAAAGTTGATGTCAACAACAATGTTTTTTATACAGCAATAAATTGTTTAAATATGAAATTTGTTTTTCGGATAAAAAATTTAGTTTTTTTCGTACTTTTAATGTTAAATTTCTACATTTTATTGACATAAGGAAGGAAGGGGGTGACCTTGAATTTTTTTTATTAACGTTGACAAAGAGGGTGGAGGAGGTAACGAATTGACAAAAAGTGACGTGATTTGTGGACTGTGTCTTTGGAGCTCCTGTGATTCACTGTGAAGAAGCCCAATTTAAACAAACATATTGTAAGATCATGTAATAACCAAATGTAGCAAGAAATAATTACTTGGACAGCATTCAATATTCTACATTCTTCTTCTTCCTCGTTCATGTCCCCGGACATACAAGATCAGATTTATAATAACGAAGCATGTTGTTTTATCTGAGTTTATGCATCAACCTCATGCAACCACGGTTCGTGCTGACTCAATATGCTTTTCAATCTTCTAATAATTGTGGCTATTCAGAAGTTGTCTTGCTTATCAAGATTACAATCTCCCGGCTTGAACTTATAACGACGCTTGTTCCCATGATATTTCGGTCATTGAACAACGGTATTTCATTGAAATCCCCGATGTCACATGTTGCTATATCACCTGCTGTGAAAGCATTGTTATATGGTCGACGACTGCGTATTTGGCTAACATGATCCGGGCTTATATTGCAGATGACACTCCATTCTTGGACGTGGTCCCACTATGAACTACATCACCCGTGGAATCGTCTAGTTGAGGATGATAGTTCCACTGTCATGATATTATGACTATACATTAATGAAAGACCTTTATGGGATTGTGTGAGTTTTAAAAAGTACTCATATACTGTCGTCTAACGCCATGAGGTCTAAGCTAAGTTCAGGATATCTACAATAATGTATTCATCTACCTAATCCCTCACTGTTGATGTGTAATTTACCATTAACAATTGGCCTATGTATTTTAATGAAGCTGCATTGCGTGTTTTATTATCCATTTCCTGTTTTCTAGAAATGTGGTTTGACTGTAAATAAAGCAATTGATCTCCACCGCTGATCTAAGATTGCACAAAAGCAACATCTTCTTCTCCTATTTTCGTTTTCAAACTCCTGCAAATTGGCAGAATGTAGTCAAGAGAATGAAATGCGATGTCATGGTTTACAGTCCTTCAACCTGATACATCCGATCTCAGCAGGACTTCTAGGTCACTTTAACCCTATATGAGATAAACAGCCAACTTCACTCCCAAAATCTTCTTAGTCGCTTTTTACGACATGGATGGAAAGTAAGCAGTGTTGTTATTCTTTGCTCTAATTTTGGGGGCCCGGCAGCATACGGGCGAAACGTACGTAAAGTAATATACACACACGCACGAGCGCACACATGGTGAAATGAATGCAAGTTAATACTCGTGTTACATATGAATTCAACTTATTTTCCATATATAGTATAAGACAAATGTGTTTTTAAGAAACAATGGAAGCCCATGAAAGTCCACAAATTCCGCAAACAATGTTTTGTTAAGTTTTAACACACACTACGCCCCCCCCCCCCTTTTCAGGTCAACAACTGTCAAGAATTCAGGGACCTTTCCCCTGCTTAATTATGTGAAAATCCCCCCCCCCTCAACCAGACATATAAATAGGTGCCACAATCATCACAAGAGATTATCCACCAATACATGATGATTGACAGTTCCAGATCTCTGTTGGTTTACGAACATTTTTCTAAGACCACAATAGGGATTATTTCTGGCGGCGCAGCATTTCAAGTCATGTTCCTTTCTTCTGGATATGGAAAAGGAGTCATAACACAGATTAATTTTCATACGTTGTCTCTCGTAGGTAGTTCAATATTTCAGCCCAACACATTTCTCTAACATCCACACTATAACAGCGCACGCAAATCGATCTAGTCTCCCGTTGCCTTATACATCCGCATGACCTGGCGCAAAATAAATAGCCTTCCTTCGTATTTCGACCTCACCGTTGCCTCAAGCCATTGTACACGAACGCAGCCCACTTGTATCGCTCATCGAGACGGCGAGGATGCAGAGATATGATTTACCCTCTGTGTACTCATCCAGTTCAAGATCTTAGTTTACCTTACTACTCCATAGTCATGCTGCTTGTAGTCACAACAAATGCGCCACTCTGCTCTTTGATGGTCTTTCCTACAGACTTAGCTGTGAAGGGAAACCCAAACACTATGCACGTGACTAACAATTGAACTATCCGTATAAATAATCGTATCACCTTTCATGGAATTCTTCTGATCAATGCCAGCAACTCAGACTACAAGAATATGACACCACTCATTGCTGTGTATATTGAGAATTATTATTACTCAGATGGAAGTCTGTCAATCTACATGCACAATAATCCTCTCCGCATCAGCTATCATATCCTCCAACAAGTACACACTGTGTATGACATTCTCCGCGCGACTATCCATGACGTTCCTCTCTTAGTTTACATCCTTTTACTTCTGAATTTCAAAATGCAAATAGTGTTCTTTGTTAGCTGTGATTTCTATGTAGACTGGTGCTTGGTTAGCTGTGATTTGTAAGTAGACCTGTGCTGTGTTAGCTGTGATTTGTAAGTAGACTTGTGCTTGGCAAAACTGTAATATATCCGCAGTTGGACAATGTACACCATCCCACCGTACAACAGTAACGGGTTACATAAAAAGTGGCATATTCTTTCCAGGACGTTGTCTTCGTCGTGAATATTCTGAACGCCTCTCTTTTCCGGGCCTGATGCCTGCATTGGCCAGATACATGTGCATACTTTTTTCGATGTCGTTGGCTCATCGTCTTCTTGGTCTTCCTCTTCTTCTCTTTCTGGCACGCTGCCTCTAAAATCATCCTTTCGATACCATCATGTCGCTTTAAGTGGCAAAATTACTGTAGCTCCCGTCTTATGATGTATTTAGAAGCCACCCTTCATTTAGTGTCAGTAATTTCAAAACTTCAATGTTCTTTTTCTCTGTTCATGATATTCGTAGGACCTTTCTGTAGCACTTTATTTCAAATGAATTTATTCTTTTGGATATTGTCTTTAAAATCAAAGTCTCGCATCCATATGTTGCCACTGGGAAAACACATGATCTTAAAAAGGTTACTTTAGTGGCGCTATTACTACTTTGCCATAGCTTTCTCATTTGTGTTAATTTGAGTGTTGCAATTGCGAGTCTTCTTCTAATCTCGACTAAACAATCTCGGAACTGCTTATATTTGCTCCAAGATATTAGAAATTGTTTACATATTCCAGTTCCATATTGTCTATGTTGATTATTGGTTTGATCTTTGTTTTGTTTCTTGTCATAATTTTTTTTTCTGTGTGTTTAGATATAGATTTTGGATCTCGCTGTATTTTGTTGTTGTTGTGATTAGCTGTTTCAATCCCTCGAGATGTGTAGTAAGGAGGAATGTGTCATGTGAATATATTATTTCTGGAATCTTGTACCCACCGATATTTATTGGACGAAACTCATTTTCCTCTAGTTATTCTATTACATTTCTCATTATATTCTCTGCATAGATGTTAAAGAAGGAGATAGAGTGCACCCCTGTCTCACTTACTTTGAACGGCGAATCATTCAGATGTTTCTCCCTCCACTTCTACTGCTGCTTGTTGTTCGTGATATAATGTTTCAATAAGATGTATTAGATGTTTTGGAAAGTCCATGTCTCCCATGATGAACAACAGCTGGTGATGTTTAACACAATCAAACGCCTTAGCGCAGTCTATGAAACATATATGTAGATCTGAGCTGTATTTTCTACATTTCTCAATTATTTTCCTCATGCTTTCTTCTTCTTTCGTTCACTTGAAACATGTCTATATCTGTAATTCTGTCTCCTTAATAAAACTCACTGTCTTTTGTAGTTTATACAGTGTAGGCACCATAACTTTTTATAGATACAGACATGTTTCCATTGTGTTTTGTGCGTGGCATCCTGATTATATGTGCGCCTTTTGGCTGGATGCCTCCGTCTTCAGCACTCTGCTTACTTGGGCAGGACTATGGTCCTTCTCGAATGGGACTGCCCGACCAGTCTTAGTTTCCAGCCCCTGATGGCTGAACTAAGCCCCATCACCACTGCAAGGTGCTGGCCTTGATGGGGTTCCTCATGCTGAATATGTGGTCTCTTGTTCCTCTTCCTGCTCGAAAACCGGCTTGAACTTCATGATTATACGTTTCTAATTTGCGTTGTATGACGGATTATAGATTTTATTGAATTGTGGAATTTTTGGGAGGTACAAGGATGCATCCACTCACCATATTTCGTTTAACTTATACACAGAAGCATCATGTGAATTGTATGAGAAGACCTTATGAACAGTTTCAACCTCTTAATATCGGATGCCATGAGATTCCAGAAATTAGATATGCAGACCTCGTAACCCTAATATTACAAATCCTCAAAGGTTTAGAACACATGGCAATGTCAGTTGAAGATCATAATGAAACACACAATCATTTTCCCCAAAGCAAAGAAGACAAAAATAATGCCTATCAATAGAAACAAACTCACCTACAATAGTCATTGATAAATAACAACTAGAAATGTCAGCAACTTTGAACATGTCAGCTCATCCATCAACACCACCAGGAGATTGCTCGGCAGAAGTAAGAAAGAGATTAGACATGGTCCCACAAAAAACATCACATATGAAAAATCGGTACGATAGTCGCAATTCAACTCCCTTACACACCAAAAGAAAAGAGTTTTCAGGCTTGTTGTATGTTTGCCGTGTCCTTGATCGTCATCTCATCGTTTCCCGGCACATCGTGCGTCAACGATTCTCCTAATTGTTTCCCCACAAAAAAAATGGGGGTTGAACTGTGACCATTGTACCGATCTGAACATAGAAGAAAATTATGGCTAAACTAACAACAAGATACAATATTTTTTATGTATAAGAAAACACAATGGCTTAAAAGGATTAGTGTTGACGGGAAAAGTTCCAGGAACGAGAACAAGAGGAAGATGTAGACTACGATAACACAGGATATCAAAGATTATCTGAACATGACAATGGAAGAGACTGAACATCTTGCACAGAACCGAGATGCTTACAGAGTAACAGTAATGACGATGTTCTGTAATGAATAAAAAAAACAGAGATAAGTAAGGAGTATTGCAACAAAAGACATAGCAAACTAACAACAACAACGGAAACGAAGTTTCGACTAAAATGTCTTCATCAGGACAAAATAAACAAGACAGATGAATATTACAAAAATAGAATAATAATGTAAGAGGGGCACAAGAAGATAATAAAGCAGAGAAGCAAAGAGAAAGAAAGAAAAAAGACAAATAGGACAATGACTGAAGAGAGAGAGATGATAGAGATTAAAAGAAAAAACAACAGGGCGATTATAATAAAAGAGAGATCAAAGAAAAATAGACCAACAAATGTTTTGTAAAGGACACGCTACATATGTAGATTGAGAAGTAAGCACTTTTCTTTCAAGCAGGGATCTACAACTACTAAGAACGTGCTTTTTAAGGAGAAATATACTAAAGGAATTTAATTAACTTTGGGATCTTTGTTACCTCTAATATTTTATGGTAGTGTGTCCTGATATAACCTAATTGGACTTTGTCCGCTGGTTGAAAGGGGCACGCCTCTCCAAAAGAGAGGTAAACTCATTAACCTACCAAATTTAAGGAGAAATTAAAATC
The DNA here is from genome assembly GCA_034231615.1 of Meghimatium bilineatum. Classification (NCBI taxonomy): domain Eukaryota; kingdom Metazoa; phylum Mollusca; class Gastropoda; order Stylommatophora; family Philomycidae; genus Meghimatium; species Meghimatium bilineatum. The sequence continues at coordinate 41,833,529 of CM067305.1, read as the reverse complement.
TAAACCCATATAACATGTTTCAAATTATGTCATTGGCGTATATCATGTTTGAATGATACCTCAATGACAACATTAAATGTATAGTTTTTGTTAATGATTGTACCAAAGTAATATTCTGGGGTGACAGGACTAACCAAAATTGTAGAAAAAAATAGTATGCTGATTCGTTGCAAGCTATACGTGTCCCCGTGCTAATCATAACTCACTATATCTTTTTTTTTTTACCTCTTAACTTTCCTAGTACTCGTAACAATCAATCCTGACGAAGGCTTTTTAGTCGAAACGTCGTCTTTCACTGTGTATCGTTGTTAGGTTGTTTTATAATACTTAGTTTGGTAACACTTATACCTATTTTCGTTCATTTTGATATTTGCCTTGTGTTACGCCAGCTACAAATTTCCTGTCAGGGTTGTTACCCGACATTGGAACTTTTATCCCTAGTACTTGTAAATTCAATAGATATATTATTACCTACAAATAATATGAGACTTTTTTTCAATTTCACCTTTACAAATCTGTCGAAGATCATTCTCCTTAAAGTGGAGTATTCATCCCACTTGAACACCAATACGGTCTTGTAGGTTAACTTCAATTACAAAAGTGTTGAATAACTGGTTTATTTTGGCATGCTTATAGGCTGTGTGAAATACTGACCTGTGTTTATGTTCTGTTTGACGGTGATTTCATAACCTATTTCAAGTCATCTTTGCCGCTTCAATACTACTATATAAATTATATGTGGTTGATATATAATTTATATTTAAATATATTGGTTGTTAAATAAGTCTTCTGTTGCTCCTGAGCTGACCCAAAATGTATGACTGCAGGTTATCATCAGCGCATACGGGACAAGCTCATATGTACTTCGATCCCCGTCTGCGTAATCCATTAGTGTGTATCGGCTAACAGTTTCAGTTCGGTGTGTATCTATCAAACTTCGTATATCTGTTATATTTCTCTTAACGAGTCGTTCTAATCTTTACACTAATCTCCTTCAATCTTGGCTGTGACCGTTATTCACACTAGGGAAATCTTAGCGAATAAGGTCTCTAGCTAAGCGCATTGACTATGTCAGATCGATACATTGATGTACCTTTTAGTACTGGGGCGATGCTCGCCAGTGTAAATACTTGCTAATTTCTCTCAACACCTGTATGCCTGGACACGAGTATAAAGGTAATGTTTCTGTGTAACTTCAGCAATTAACATATATAACCCTAAAGGAATACTAACCAACAACGATATAGAAGTGCTAACATCAAAACTAACTAGGAGAACCCTTATTGTCGGTGATTTCAATGCCCACCACACAGTGTGGGGCAGTCATAAGTCAGACAAGACAGGGGAACTTATAGCAGATTTTTGTAATAATAATAACTTAGTCATTTTAAATGATGGTTCTATAACCAGAATTAATCCAATAGTAAATGGCAAAGACTCAACCTTAGACTTGAGCATTGTAACAACTAACCTATTCACAACCAGGTGGCAGAAACTAAATGCTAGTGGATCTGACCATCTACCAATTGAAATTAATATTAGAGCTAAATGTAATCTCAGTGAAGTAAACAAAAAACCAACATTTAACTTTAGAAAAGCCAACTGGGAGGCACTAACAACAGAGCTAATGACAGTAGGAATAAATAATATTAATATCAACAATGTAGAAGAATTTGCTGAGGATCTCACAAATGAACTCCTCAAAGTAGCAGTAAAATATATACCAAATGAAAACATGCCTAATAATATTAAACCAGTAAATATAACAAGAACTAATAGACATAAACCTAAAAACCCAGTACCATGGTGGAACCCTAAACTGGATGAGCAGGTTAAAATTAGAGATAAAACACTAAAACTAGCTAGATATTAGAGATCAGAAGAAAATATACTAAACTATAAAGAAATAAGAAATCAAACCAATAAACTAATCTTTAAAGCTAAACAACTCCACTGGAGAACTTTCTGTGAAACCATAAGCTTCAGAACGCCATCATCAGAAGTATGGAATAAACTGAAAGCTATCAGTGGAGGCAAATCCAAACGTAGCATAATGCCAACATTAAATAAAGCACAAACTGATAAAGAGAAGGCTAATGCACTGGCCGAATACTTTTACTCAGTTAGTGCTAATAACAACCTAAACCTAAACGAGATAAATAGACGTCAGACAATCCTGCAGGAACTAAACACTAAACCAATAAATGCAGAATCATCATATATAAATGCAGATATAACAATAGGGGAAGTAATTAAAGCAATATGTGAGAAATCAAACACAGCTTCAGGTCCTGACATCCTAAGCTATGCAATACTTAAAAAAGTACCAACAAATATATTAATGATAATAACTCACCTATTCAATAACATATGGGAATCTGGCACCATACCAAAGGCATGGAAGTCTGCCACCATAATACCAATACTTAAGCCAGATAAAGAAGCTAAAGAAGTAAGCTCATATAGACCAATATCGCTAACCTCTCACCTAGGTAAAATATTAGAGACAATAATAAATAAAAGAGTAGTATTTCACCTAAATAAACATAATATATATAGTCCAATTCAAGCGGGCTTTCGGAGTCGCTGGAGCACGGTTGACCAAATACTAAAACTAGAGCATGAAGTAAAACAGGGTTTCCTAAAAGGTGAAAAAACAGCGGCTGTCTTCCTCGATGTAGCAAGAGCATACGACGAGTGCTGGAGAGAAGGAGCCCTGTTTAAAATTAAGAACATAGGTATAGATGGTAGAGCATACAACTACATTAAAAACTTCATGCAAGATAGACAATTTAAAGTTCTAATAAATAATGACTTATCAGACTCCTATGAACAGGAAAATGGCATCCCGCAAGGGTCTGTAATATCTCCAACAATATTAACAATAATGGTTAATGATCTAGGAGAAGAATTCTCAGATGTCAAGAACAGCCTGTCACAATTTGCAGACGATGCTGCAATTTGGCGCTCAGGCAATAACATCAGTTATCTAAAAGTAGGAATACAAAGACAAATAAATGAAGTAACAAGCTGGCTAGCAAAATGGGGTTTTAAAATTAATGCTAGCAAAACAGTAGGAATGCTATTCAGCAGAAATGGGGCTCAAACAAATAAAATTAAGGATATTTCTATAAATAACGAACCAATTACATTCTCACCAAATTCTTGGGAATGGTACTAGATCAAAGCTTCAGATGGCATAAACATATAAACTATATAGTAGACAGAAGCAGAGGAGCCCTAAACATGCTTAGGTACATGAGTGGTAGCGGTTGGGGAGCGTCGACTAAGACAATGACGACATTCTATAAAGCTTTTATACGAGGTAAACTAGAATATGCCAGCATTGTGTACGAGTCGACAGCACCAGCCAATATCTTTAAAATATATATAATTCAAAATAAGGCTCTCTCAACAATAGCTAGGGCGACCAGAGGAACATCTGCTGAAGCAGTTCAAGTAGCTCTAGGAATAATGCCATTATCCATAAGAAGGAAAGAACTGAGACTTAGCTACTGGTCTAAAATAGGAAATGATACCTCACATCCTGCATATAAATCATTCAATAGCTTTGATAACACAGGCAAGTTCTCAATTGAAAGCTACCGAACACCAGCAGGGTGGCGATCAAATGCAGAGCTTGACCAAATACCAGAACTTAGAGAGATAATATGTAATCAAAAACCAATATAAAGCAATAATACCCCCTTGGGAATTAATATCACCAGAAACTGACATTTCCCTATCTTATATAGGGAAAAAAGACCAAAATAGAGATTCAACTAAAAATAGAGCAAAAAACCACATACATGAAAAAACAATAAATAGTCTAAAAGTATTCACAGATGGGTCTAAAGGAGAGGAAGGCCCAACTGGTGCAGGAATAGTAATACCTGACAGGAACATCAATAAGAGCTTTAAATTATCAGAACATACATCAATATTCACGGCTGAACTAGTTGCAATTCTAAAAGCACTAGAAATAATACATGATAACCCACCTAAAAATTTAACAATCCTGACTGACTCATTATCATCAGTCCAGGCTATACAAAATAAACATGACAGCCAAAGGCCAGATATAGTAGAAGATATATTACGCATAACAACAAACCTAGTTCACGTTGGTACGAGGGTTAATGTAATGTGGATTCCAGCCCATGTCGGAATACCAGGAAATGAAGCAGCGGACAAGGAAGCCAAGAAAGGACGAACGCAAGGAACAGAAATCCAGGTAGGACTTGGCAGATCGGAAACCAGAAGCATAATAAAGGACACAATACTTAAGGAATGGACAGAAAAATGGGACAACAGTGCAAAAGGAAGACATGCACATGCAATGCTAAATGGACCCACTAGGACCACTCAAATAAAGGAAGAGCTGAAAATCCCTGCCAATAGGAAACTACTACGACTTAGACTGGGAAAATCATTACAGTATATTATCGAACCAATATGTGAAGACTGTGAAGACTGTGAAGAGGAAAATACAATAGATCATTTCCTACTCCATTGTCATAAATACAACCATCATAGGCAAGACCTACAAGATTACTACCTAAACAATAAAATACCATATAAATTAGAAAAGGTTCTGGGCCATGATGTACCACCAGATAGACTAAAACTAATTAAACAATTTATAACCAGGACTAAAGCCCTAATTAAAAAATCTAAGCAAGTCAAAACAAAATAAGTCATTGTTTGTCATCAGTCTTTCTACAGGTCTCTCTCCACAGCTTTCAACAAATAACAACCGAGGAACGCTCACCACAGGATACGACTGGCAATATGGACAATTTTTGGCATAATCGCACGCACGGTTTTTCAAACTCCCCCAGGCATTAGTGTCACTCTTAAATAATAAAAAAAGCAATACCACCTGAAATAGACAGTTTAATACAACTAGCAACATAACATTCTTTTGCAATAATAGTGCGCACGGTTCTCAATTCGCCCAGACCATAGGTCACACTTAGATTCTTCTTCTTCTTTCGTTCACTTGAAACATGTCTATATCTGTAATTCTGTCTCCTTAATAAAACTCACTGTCTTTTGTAGTTCATACAGTGTCCCATAGAGTTTTGATTCCAGTGTTGTTTCCTCTGGCCAATATGTCTGCCTCAGCGTTTCATGCTCAGAACACTCTTGAAGTATATGTTTGGCACTCTGTGCTGCCTGTCCACATGTACACATGGCCGTGTTGCCAATCTTGAACTTTGTATACATGTGACTGCGGAGTCGGTTGTGTCCTGTTCTGAGACGTAGAATTATAACTTGTTCTGATCTGTTCATATTGTGATAGTCATCTTGTGTTGGTGTTTGTGGCTTTCTTATTGACTTTATCATCTGTTTTTTCTGATGGTAGGTGATTGGTATATCTGGTTGGTCTTCGGCAGCACCTTCCTTAGCCAGTTGGTCTGCTTTTTCATTTCCTGGTATTCCACAGTGAGAGGGTATCCACTGCATGGTTACCCTATACTGGTAAGACAATTCGCTAAGTAGTTTTTTTAAGTCTGTTAGTTTTCCAGACTGGAGAGCTTGAAGCACTGACCTTGCATCTGTCAGGAATACCACAGGCTGTAGGTCAGAGTTGGAGTTCAGCAGTTTTTTAGCTGCCACACTAATTGCCTGGATTTCTGCATCATAATTATTGCAGAATTTTCCTGTCGGTGTTCTGATTGTATCTCTAGGCTTGTGTGGATATTCTATATATACACCTGCACCTCCATTCCTCACAGCATTCTGTGCTGACCCATCTGTGTACACTCTGACCCATATATCTTGTGGATATTCCTCATCCAGGAAACTGAGGGTGATTGTCATTCGCTGCACACTGTTCTGTTCGTCCTCGCTTAGTATTCCTTTCACATGGGTCTGAATGTATATTGGCATTCCATGGCTTTCACTCCACGGGGTTTGCTCTGGTACAGACCTTAAGGGGCTGCCAACTTCAGGTAGGTCTGTAAGTTGTCTACGGAGTCGTTTAGCTTGATGGATAAAGCTGCTCCTTTTCAGTCGTCCCATTGCTAGATTTTGGAATCTTTCCTTCATTGGATGACTTGGCATACACTGAAACTTTTCTGCTTGAATTAGTACTTTTGTGTCTCTGCGTTCGCCAAGTGTTTGCATTCTTCCCATTTTCTGCATCTCTGCTATGGGTGTTGATTTCATTGCTCCCAACATTATTCTAAGTGCCTGGTTTTGCACTTTATCTAGATCTTGTAATGTGGTGTTTGATGCAGGACACCACGCAGCTGAACCGTATTCCAGGTGTGGTCTTATGCCTTGCTGGTAAACTTTACTGAGTATATTTCCACTGGCTCCCCATGTGGTTCCACTTAGTTTTCTCAGGATAGCTAGCTTCCTCCTGGCTTTTGTTGTTGCTTTGTTTATGTGCTGCTTCCATGTCAGCTTATCATCAAAAGTAACTCCGAGGTATGTGGGTTGTTTGTCTTCTTTCAAGAGCTCTCCATCTATCTTGATATGACCAGCTTTTTGTTTTGGTGAGAGGGTAAAGAGTGTAGTGCTGCACTTATCTGTGTTAATGCTGACGCACCATCTATTAGCCCATAAGGTTAGGGCATCGATAGCTCTTTGTATTTGTTTAGTGGCCACTGTTGCATGTTCTTCCGTGCACCAGATCACCAGGTCGTCAGCATACATTGCCACTTTGATCCCATGTGGTAGTTCAGCAACTAGGTCATTGATGTAAACCAAGAAAAGTGTGGGTGACAGGACTCCTCCCTGGGGGACTCCATGACGCAGTAGAACTTTCTTGCTCTTGCGACCATCTAATTGTACCCTGGCTCTTCTATTATGCAGGTATGCTTTTACCCATTTGTACATTCTTGAGCTAGCCCTGCAATTTCGCAATTTTTTTAGGAGCCCTTCTTTCCAGACCTTATCAAATGCTTTCCTGAGGTCTATCCATGCTGCTAGTACCAGTTTCTTTTCTTGGAAGGCATCCTCAATCTCTTGGGAGAGGTAGGTTGCCTGATCTTCAGTAGAGTAGCACTGTCTGAAACCTGCTTGCTGTGATACCAGAAGGTTTTCACTTTCAAGGTACCACTGCATCCTAAGATTGATAATGCGTTCCATTGTTTTACATAGACAGCTTGTGAGGCTGATGGGCCTGTAGTTGGAGACTGTGTTGCCATCTTTTCCTGATTTGAGGAGTGGTATCATTATTGCTTCTCTCCACGCCTGTGGTACATTACCTGTGGACCAGCTTGTGTTAAAGATCTGCAGTAGCTTTGCTCTTGCTGCACTTCCCAGGTTTCTAATCATTTCATTGGACACTCCATCAGCTCCAGGGGACTTTTTCATTTTCAATTTGGATATTGCATGCTCCAGTTCTCTCATTGTGATTGGTGCCTCCATGACTTCAGGTATAGGTTCACCTTGTCCAATGTTTTGCTGGTTCTCTCGAACCTCCTGTTGTTTGTCTGGGCTGACTTTGACGTTATTGTCTTCTGCAAAGGAATCTGCAAAGTAATCAGCTGCATGTTTACCTGTTAAAATGTTTCTATCTTTATAAAGTGTGATCCTGGTATTTCTCCCTGTACCTTCATCATTTAGTTGTTTTACAAGTTTCCATAATTTCCTAGTATCTCTTTCTAGGTTCAGCGACTCTGTTTTTTCTTTCCAGCTGCTCCGTCTGGCTTGTAACTTGGCTCTTTGAAATTTAGCCTTTGTTTGCTGATATTTGTTGTGATGTTCTTGGCTAGGTCTGTTCTCAGCCTGCTTTCTAGATGTTTCCATCTCATTTTGCAGCTTTTCCAGTTCATCATTCCAGTAGGGTTTGTAGTTTTTGCCTGCCCCCCTGGGTATGGTTTTACTAGCAGCATGTAGTATACATCTATTAAATTCACTCACTGCTCTATTGATGTCTTTGTCCAAGTTCATGTCCTTAGCTAGAACACTGGTTAAATGCTGGTACATTTTCCAGTCTGCCCTCTTATAGTTCCACCTAGTGAGCGTGCTGCTGTCCTTGGTATATTCATTGTGAATTTCCAGAAATACTGGTCTGTGGTCACTACCCCCAAGCTGCTTTCCAACGACACGTGTGATGTTCCATTCCAGGCCTGGTGAGTAGAATGCCAGGTCTGGTGTAGAGGTGGTGTGCCATGCTCTCGAGTAGAAGGTTGGTGAGTCTGCTGGCTGGTTAATAAGAATGAGATTATTTTCATCCTGCCAGCTCTCAAGTTCCTCACCTCTCTTGTCGATATGATCGTAGCCCCAGCTCTGAGAGTGGCTGTTGAAGTCACCACACACCATAAGTCTCTCTTTGTCTGGAATTGTGTCTAGTGCCAATGGTTTATCATTTGGGCAGTAGTAGTTCAGGAGATGGAATTCTGCACTGTCTGTTTTTAGGTGGAGCATCTGGTATTCTGCCCTGTCCATGTATACTTCCAGCTGACATGCGCTGATATTGTTTTTAACTAGTGTCAGAATTCCACCCTTTCGCCTGTCTTTTCGGTCAGATCGGTAGCACTGGTAGCCTCTGATTTTGAAGGCTATGTCGCTGCTGAGGTGTGTTTCTTGGATACAGCATATATTTACTTGTTCTTCACTGAGGACATTTTCAAGTTCCAATTTTTTGCTGTATCCATCTCTTTTACTGTTGACACCCTCAGCATTCCAGTGCATTATTTTTATTGGTCGTTTGTTTGTTTGGCCAGTAGCTCTATTCCCTTGCCTCCTGGCTCCTCGGGGCAATTGAGAAGGACTTCCAGTAACTGAGGTTGGGCCCTTTCGAGGTATAGGGCCCGGCACCGTCCCTGCCTGAACGTCCGCCACAGGGCAGGCACCATAACGTTTATTAGATGCAGACATGTTTCCATTGTGTTTTATGCGTGGCAACCTGATTATCTGTGCGCCTTTTGGCTGGTTGCCTCCGTCTTCAGCACTCTGCTTACTTGGGCCGGACTATGGTCCTGCTCGAGTGGGAGTGCCCGACCAGTCTTAGTTTCCAGCCTCTGATGGCTGAACTAAGCCCCATCACCACTTCAAGGTTCTGGCCTTGATGGGGACACTTAGATAAAAGGCATCTTGGCCACAACTAAACATCAACTCCACCTAGCAATATAGATAATTCATAGCAATAGCACGCACGGCTTTCCAAACACTCAGGCCATTAGGTCACATTTAGATAAAAGCTAACACGGCCTGACATAACCAAAATAGACTTCTGTCTTAGGTTGAAAGGGTCGTGCCTCAGCTAAGAGGCTTTAATCCCCCATTTAACAAACAAACAAAAACAAAACTTCAGCCATTGAAGGCGAACGACTCCAGCTTCAACTTTACGGTGCATGTTCTCCAAGTACGCACGCTTGAGAATTGTCATGTGACAGTCATGAGGGTGTCTCAGTTACAGCTATTATTTTCCCTGTAAGACATTGTACTGAAGGCAAAGCTGAATTGTTTGACAGTTCTCCTGCAGGACTGTGCAGAAAAACCCTAGTAGAGCGTTGATGACGAATGCCTGCTCAATCGGTGTAGATTACTACATCATTTTATTCAGTGTTATCATAAATCAGTGAAATCCTATTCTTCAGCAGTTAGCATGTTGTAGTCTGGAGAAAGCAATACGATGTAGTGTGATTTACATAGTGACAGTTATTTCAGCGCTTTTGAGCCAGATACACCCGACTTCAGCATGTCATTTTGAGTCACATTGACATTCTAGGAATCGAATAGCCAACACATACTCAATCTTTTCTAGTCAGCTCGTCCGACATGCATTATGGCAGTGTTATATAATATACTTCTCTTTTAGGGTCCACCAATAGGCTTATTATGTCTTTATCTTATGTTAACTTCCATTTTTCTTTCAAATCCAATGTGGGAAAATGACGGCCCGCATGCCAGATCCGGCATATCAAACCATTCTTGCAGGCCTGCCATATTCAAAAGTACTATATACACCGCCTCATTGTCTATTGTCTTTCCCCTGATGGTTTGTTATCCACTCTTGCCGTTAAAGCGTATGTGATGATTGAAACTTGAGCTTGTGCTCCAAGGTCAGATGTGTTGCCTCAACTGTGCTATGACCGTGCTTGGTCAAGATGTCCTTGCCGTTTTCTATCCATCTTTTACGTGGTCTTCCTCTGGCTTTGCACCGTTATCTCATTTGGTTATATGCCGTCACTGGTAATTTGTCGTGATGCATTCTCATAATGTGGCTAAACCACTTGATCTGCTGCCTTTCTATGTGTTATTTTCAATGCGTTTTGCTTATTCTTTCCCTGATGTCTTCAATCTGTCAAGCATGGTGACCCATGCAGCTTTACTAAAGCATTTCATCTCACACGTTTTTTTTGTAATGTGAAGATGAGAGAGACCAGGTTTGGCACTGGTAACAGTGTTGGTAGGAATATACTGTAATTCATCTGTCTTTAACTTCCATCTCGATATTGGGATGAAGAAGTAGTGGTGACAGTTGGTATGTTACTGCATTTGCTTTTTGACATCTCGTCCCTATCTCTCCGTCAAGGTTTCCATTTTCTGTGGAAATAATACCGAGATATTTGAACTGCGATGAAACTTGTTTTACTACTATATTGTCTATCTGTATGTTTAGTGGACTCGATGTTCTGCATATTGTCATAGTTTCCGTCTTCCTGTTGTATATTCTGCACGTTGTGGATAGTGAGTTAACATGGTTTTGCAGTTGTTATTCATTTTCGTATATGAGGTTCTGGTCGTCTACGAAAAGCAGTTCGTTTAGTTCATTGTTTCGTTGCTCTGAGTTATCTTGTTCTGAATTGGTGATGTTATCCTCTGCACTGTTTGCCTCTTTTATTATTATATCTATGTATATATTTAAAGACAAGGGTGAGAGCACGTAACCCTGACGCATCGCTCATTGAGCTCAGAAAATCCGCTACTTTGAACTACAAGCGACTGAATTTTATTACGTTTATAGCGTGTTGGCTCCATCCCATAAGAAAATGGTCAATCTGACCAACCGAGTCGAAAAGGTTGTCAACCTCTGCTCTATCCCATACATTTGAACTTTACCGTCACAGGTGCCACAACATATTTGACAATCTCTTGTAAGACATCGAGTAAGCTAACAAGTATGTAACATCAACATCTCAATAGTTGCACCTATGCCAATATAGTGATATTTGCCGCTTGTATCTTTGCCTCTGCTCTGGGGCGAAGTGGTACAAAGCGCGTCTGTGACGGCCAAAGAACCAAGTTCGATCCCCGCCACATCATTTGAGCATCTGGACAGTTCAGAAAGCAAAGGCAATCTACTGAATGTATTTATATTGCCTAGAAAATCACTACAGCCAAAAAAATGCTGGGATAATTGCTACGTCCAGAGTACGCTACCAATAGAAGCTCTGCAGAATTCCATTAGTACAATTACATATCCTTCTATAGTACATCATTCAGGGAACCTATCATTGATGAGCATGCTGGTGGAGTCAAATGAACCAGGTCCTAGCTGCCAATGCTAACATGGTGCCGCTTATATTATTTCCATTTATAATATCGCCTTGGCTATTTTTGGCATGCCAAGTATATAAATAGTGACCAACTAAAATCATGAAAATAATAAAAAATGTAACGAATTAAGTCCCTAATTAATTATGTACGGAGGACCTCTACTGTCGAGGGTCTCGTATGAGTTCAATCGACTACCACTACTGAAATGCCATCAGGAAACCGACAGAGTTCACTCACCATCGGACAATGCAATCCTTACCATTCACTGATCTCCAGACGGAAGCCTGGGAATCGTGAAATACGATGATGTATTATTATATTATGCCAAAACATTATTACTTTGTCAAACTCTGGCCTTTTCCAGTATAGAAGACCTGAGCACGGCAAAAGTAAACATGATATGAAGGCCCATTTTGATTATTTCCGTGCGTTTAGTTGGTTGGCTTAGGCTATTTTTTGCATGCAACACAAAGAATATAAATAGTGACCAACGAAAATTTCAACAATAATCAAAAACGTAACGAATAAAGTCCTAATTGTTTCTGTACAGAGCTCTTATAGTACAACTGTATTTCACAGTCAAACGTTGAAAAGAACATCAATGGTATATATGTCAAACAGTCAGAGCGAATCACTTATGACACAAGATATAAAATCGTGACAAAAATAAAACCACCTTCCATACAAAAACATTGCATATCTGATCGAAAGTGTATCACTTATAACAGGGTTGCCAGATATTTGAAACTGTTTGTGGCCAAATGTTAAGTTACAAATATCAAAAATATAACACAACTTTTAAAGTACAAAAAATTACGGATTATATCACCGATCGGTTGCCGATGTCCGAAAGGTGAGCAAAGAATATCAACAGCGGTTACTATTTATGAATGTCGTAAGATGCGACTATGATGGTTTTGGGATGGAGTTGGTGATCCCATATAGGGTCAAAGTGACCCAGATGTCATGCTGAAGTCGGATGTGTCAGATTAAAAGGTGCAGATACGCAACAGAACTGTAAACCACAACATACCGCATTCGATACTCCTCAATATATCCTGCTAATGTGCAGGAAATTGAGAATGAACGCGGAAGAAAAAGTACTGAAAACATGTTAATACCAAAATGAATTCAATTGAAATGCAAGTAAATGTTATAATTCTAATTATTGCATGTACGAAATAAAGTCGAATTATGTGTTTCTTTAATCAAATGAACAAAAAAATGAAATAGCAATACGCATATATTTCACAACTTTGCTGAGAATACAAAAAATAGCTACAAAATCTCTCCTTCCAACTCCCTAACAGGAATCATACAATATTTGACAGTTTGACAAAAATAGCCAAAACATACACTCTATGGCTAGTGAATTTAAATATGGCCATCAAATCGCCAATATGGTAACCTGCTGTATAATCGTATAGTGCACTATATAGATTATCCACTTACCAGGACAAAGTTTAGCGTGCTTTACTTTTTGTTCTTGAAATATTTTGCTTATGTGCATATTTGCTGCTGGTTTCTTTTATCTGTAATGTGTTACACGTATGTAGCAAAGCGTGTATTAATTTTTAATGTTAATCTGTCATCTACTTAGAGTTTATGCCTCTTATTTGAAACTCATGATATTTCTGAAAACTTTCAAGTATGTTCGGCCAGAGAACTAACCCTCCTACTCACACACCCCTCAAAGAAATACCTCATCTAACTCTCCAATATATGCCTACATTTATAGATATGCCCCTATATAGGCCTATGCTATTTTTTGCCAGCGTTCACGAGATAAATAAAACAGATATCTTGCGAGGGGTGGTGGTGATTTTATTATATAATTAAGGGACAAAAATTATTGTTGTTGACAGCGGAGGAGATATGACAAAATGTGCCTATAAATTGTCATTTAATATGGACAGACTGTTTTACATCGCAGACACGTGCACACAAATGTAGTATTGAATTGAGAAATTTCATCTATAGGCCTAGATAACATTCAGCATATTTGTGCGGCAGATAAATTATATTTTCGACACCAAAAGGTGATACATTATGCTATGTTTTAGAACAATTTGATATGTGCAGATGGCCCATGCATGTATGAAATATCGGGTCGCTTTGTGTGAAGGAAGTATGTCTGAGTGTCTTCTCTTTTGTTTAATGTTGGATTTGCTTTGTTCCCTCGTACAATCATGTTTACAGCACAGTGTTAACGAATGAAATGTGGGGCAAATATTTCCCAAACAAATAGTAATAGCAAAAATACAAGAAAAACAGAATATGAAACTAACGTTAAACAATTTTTTTTTAAAGTTACATACGTCCTAATATAATAGAACTTGAAAGATCTAGGGAAAATATCGAAAACTGATGTAATAGTAATTCATAAAACAGGTGCAAATACATAACAAAGAGTAGTTGAGCTTAAGGGTTTGTGAAGAAGATGTACTCTTGCTTTCCAGAGTCAGGTGCGTTGCTCTGGTTGAAGTGTAGTCATGTTTATTCAGAATGGTCTTGATGATATCTATCCATCTTTTACTAGGTTTGCCCTTGGCTCTATATTCTGATTCCATCCTGTTATAAACTCTTATATATTCGATGCATGATGTGATACCTAGTACTTTTCTTATGTTCTCAACGCGCATTTTGTCGAGTCTGGTGAGTCACATAGTCTTCATTAAAATTTTCATTTCGCAAGTTTCAATCTTTCTCTTAAGTGTAGATATCAGTTACTAATATGGCATTGGTAGCATATGATGTTGGTATAAAGATGCTCAATCATTTATTTCTTTACTTTCATGTTGAATTTTTGTTGTAATAGCAAAGGTGACAACTGGTATGTCACAACATTTGCCTTTTGACATTGTGTTTCTATCTCTATGTTCTATGTCCGTCTTCTATGAATATACTTTCTATGTACTTCTGTATATAGATGGAAATAAAATTATTGTACTGTTAATTAACTGTGTAGAATTTACCAACTAGATACGGATCCATAGATATGACTTCGCTTCGAGGGAAGGATGGGGGGGGGGGGCCTGTATCCTAAAATGAAAAAACGTTTCACTCAGTTTTCGAGGAGCAGTTTGAGACAACTAGCACTGATGCTAAGAATGTTTTCGCCCTGAGCAAGATGCGCCAACATCTTTTATATATAATACAATAACTTAATTTCCATTGTAGCGCCCCTGGATAATATTTGTAACGTTTCTTCCCTTACTCGGGTCCCCCTGACAAGTTACGGTGCTAGAATCTCAGACATGATGATGCACAAGAAAACCCCGCTAAAAGAAAGGCCAGATCATCTCAATGTCCCAAAGACTCCTCCCACAGGTCATCAGTGTGTTAGATAATTCCAGACATGCATAGGACTCATTAGTCACATCACAGACATCATCACCGCCTCAGTTGATCTGAATGGTCATTGTCGACAAACGAAGCTCGAACAACACGCGCTATAAATAACCACTATATTCCCAGTAGTTTTCTTGTACTGTGAAGGGGGATGGTGGGAGTTACTTATATTCATTTGTGTTGTAATGCTAAAAATACAAATACAGCGTGAGTTCATCTGAAACATAAAGTAGCATGAGTTACAGAACAGACATCTAGAACTTACGGCAGCATGAGTTACAGCACAGACATCTAGAACTTACGGCAGCATGAGTTACAGCACAGACATCTAGAACTTACGGCAGCGTGAGTTACAGCACAGACATCTAGAACTTACGGCAGCGTGAGTTACAGCACAGACATCTAGAACTTACGGCAGCATGAGTTACAGAACAGACATCTAGAACTTACGGCAGCGTGAGTTACAGCACAGACATCTAGAACTTACGGCAGCATGAGTTACAGAACAGACATCTAGAACTTACGGCAGCGTGAGTTACAGCACAGACATCTAGAACTTATGGCAACATGAGTTACAGAACAGACATCTAGAACTTATGGCAGCATGAGTTACAGAACAGACATCTAGAACTTATGGCAGCGTGAGTTCATCTGAAACATAAGGTAGCATGAGTTACAGAACAGACATCTAGAACTTACGGCAGCATGAGTAACAGAACATACATCTAGAACTTATGGCAGCATGAGTTACAGAACAGACATCTAGAACTTATGGCAGCGTGAGTTCATCTGAAACATAAGGTAGCATGAGTTACAGAACAGGCATCTAGAACTTACGGCAGCGTGAGTTACAGAGCAGGCATCTATATGCAAGCAAGATTTAACTACGGAACATTTAACGTCACAGTAACGGGGGAGGGGGGCGGGTGAGAACACCAATTGCACTGATTCCCCTCACACTATATTGTGACATTCGTTATAAGAGACTAAACTATACTGTGACATTCGTTATAAGAGACTAAACTATACTGTGACATTCGTTATAAGTGATCAAACTACAATATAAGACATAATAGCAGGATTAAAAAGGCCGTTTTTACGTCATGTTATCGATTGTTTCCCTACATTTCGTTGATCCGCGTTGATAGATGCCACATAGTATATAAGCAATATATTGTCTTTTTCCGGGTGAGTGATGGCTGATCATGTCAACACTTGCCGTTAAGCGTAGTCGTGGGAACCTCATTTGTCGTCCGAAGGCCAGATGTCTCCTTGGTTACTTGAGTTCATGTATTTTCAAGGTTATCTTGATGCTTTCTATGCACCGTTTTCTTTGTCTAACTTTTGGCTCTATATTCGGATATTCTTATGTCATATGTTCTTATCGGTATTTGACTTTGGTTCATTCTCATCAGGTGACCGAATGATTTTAATTTCTGTCTTTCGATATGTTCAATACATGATAATGTACCTACTCTGTTCCTAAATTCTTCATTTCTTATTTTATCTAGTTTAGTAACTATTGCCGATTTTTTAGGACACTTCATATATGACGATTTTCCTTTGTTACGAGGTTGTTAAAAACCATGTTTGACATTGGTAACAATTATCTGTCTTTTGATTTTAATCTTGATCTTTGGCTGAAGAAGTAACGGTGAAAGTTGGTAGGTCACTGTGTTTGCTTTCTGACACCTTGTTTATATTACTCTGTCTAGTCTTCACGTTTCGGGGGGAAAAAATGCTGCCAAGATATTGACATTCTTTGGCTTGTTTCATTTTGCTGTTATCTATTGTTATGTCATTTGGTGTTGCTAACTTGCTAATTTTCATAACTTTCTGGGTTTTTTTAATACGTTAACTGTCATGTTGTACTTCTTAACGTTAGCAATGCATTAATGTGGTTTTGCAAATATAAACAGTGACCAACGAATATCCCAGAAAAAAAAATCGAAAACATGATTTAAAGGCTTGTTTTGATTCTGCTTATATTAATGATTAGTCACGGTTCAACTGGCGGAGTGCTACCACGTAAGGTCAATTCGACTATTTATGTGCTTTTCATTGGCTGGCAAAACTAAGTATCATTAAAATACCTATGAAAATCATGACAATAGTTGGAGAATTTTCGCTCAGTGACGCTGCACTTATGTCTGTTATAACGGTCAATTTATACAGGAAGTGCTTGATACACGATTTGCACATTTTCTATATAGCT
Organism: Meghimatium bilineatum; assembly: GCA_034231615.1. Lineage (NCBI taxonomy): Eukaryota > Metazoa > Mollusca > Gastropoda > Stylommatophora > Philomycidae > Meghimatium > Meghimatium bilineatum. The sequence goes on along the minus strand of CM067305.1, from coordinate 41,816,500 downwards.
TTATTTGTGAAATGGACGAGAAGTACAAGCTTCAAGGACGTGTTACCTAATTTGACAAATTTTCGTCAGTAATCTCCCAAATAGTATAGAAAAATAATATCACTGTAAAGGAAACCCAAGCAACGATTGTTTACAACCAACTGATACTGTGACTAATCGAATTCTGCAGTTAGTCACTGTTTCTTGTCTTTGGTTAATGCCATTATAGAATGAATTAAAATTGATCTGAACTGATGAGCATACCGAGACCTATTGAATAATTTAAAATAACATACATTTAACATTGAATTCAGAGATGCGATGCATCGAGTATTAGCCAAAATCTATCAGCTTATGAAGATGTGTCTGGACGCTGTGGCAAGGGATTTATAGTGTTGTCATTAAAATGATCTTTTGCAGCAAGTGTATTAAATTATACAGTGCCCGTGAGCCTAATTTATATCCTACAATAAGTTTCAGGCGTATTAAATTCTGCGATAAAGGTTATATTATATAAATGATGTTACTGTAATACTAACTATCAAAATTTAAAAAAATATTTAAAAAAAACAAATGTAAAAATTAAATAACAATAAACACAATGACAAGGATTGTTTCCACGTTGCGGTCCAAACGGGGCCTTTCTCAAGAAGCGAAAACAAAAAGAAATAACACAAACTTGTTAAATTAATTTTTGTCTCGAGCTCTCTGTCCATTCTTCCATCGACTGTAAAAAAAAAAAAAATGCTCCCTAAATAGTTAAATTTCTGCACTTGTTTCAGTAGTGATAAATTATTTCTTATGTTGATTGTATTGCGTTTTCTGTATATAGACATTACTTCTCTCTGAACATCTACCTTCTATAAATCCTGCAAGAAAACGATGACATTAATATTACTAATTTTAATAAAAATCCGTATGTGCCAAAAAAACACGTTTGTGAATGTGTAATATGTAAAGTAAGCATATATGATCATGATATGTATATCAGGCGGTGGGGTTATACCTGACGTGGGTTATTTACTTTCAGCTCTATTTTTGTGTTTTTCTTGCATTATTTTTTATGGTTAATTTTTCCCGTGACTTTTAACATTACTTACAAGACCTTAGCACAAAACTAATTAGGACTTCATTTGTTACTGTGTTTAAAAAAAATTATTGTCCATATTTTGTTTCGTCACTATTTATATATTTGGAGTCGCATGCCAAAAATTACCAAGGCGACTCCAAGTATATAAATTGTGACCAACCAAAAGCATACTTCTCTATGGTGAGCTGGAGAAGGGTACACGATCTCAAGGTGGCCAAAAGAAGCGCTACAAGGACTCGTTAAAGACCTCGCTTCCCATCGAGGCCAGCTCCTTGTCGATAAGATAGGGGCTTTGTCCATCCACTAGATGCTGGAAACTTAAACTGGCCAGATCTTCCTAAAATCGAGCAAAACCATAGTCTGCCCTAGCAAGTACAGGTGTGAAGACAGAGGTAATAAAGCCAGCAATCAGAATGTCACGCACAAATCAACGCAATGGAAATATGCTTATATCTGATATATAATATGGTGCATACCCTGTGTCTGACATCCAGGCAGAGACTGTGCCTAACCCTAAGCCTCGAAAGGGATCCAACCCCAGCCACTGGAACTTCTTCTTAGTTGCACCGAGGAGCCAGGTGGCATAAGAATAGAGCAACTGGCCAAAACATAAGAACATTAAAAATAATGCATTGGAATCCAAAAGGCAGCAACAACAAAAAATTGGAACTCTAATACATCTTAAATTAAGAATAAGTAAATGTATGCCGCTGGCAAGAACGCATCTTAACAAGGATGTAGCTTTAAAAATAAGAGGCGACCAATGCCATCGATCAGACAGAAATGGCAGGCGAACCGGTGTTTTATTGTTGGGCCTCCGTCACAGGCCTTGCTGTAGTCTATGAAGCAAATATATTCATTTGTGGACTTCTATCTATTATCTATCAATAGTCGGATACTAAGTATAGTTTACTAAGTATAGCATGGACAGACAACATCAAGGAATGGACAGGGCAAGATATTTCCACACTCATCCGTATCGCTGGGGATAGAATTCGCTGGAGGACTCTTTGTGCTGAGACATCCGATGTGGTACCCCTACGACACAGAAGGGTTACGGGTTTATTGATTTTGATGATGAAATATAGTTTTCTGGTTACTTTGCCTTTTACCAAAACAGAATTGCTTTTCACAGACCTTAGTGTCTATCTTGTTTTTAGTTCTTTCATATATTATCTTGAGTAGTATTTTGTTTATGACTCATCAAACATATTATTCTATATTCTGTAGAGTCTACAGTTTCAACAATACTGTTAATTTTATACACCAATTAAATTTCTTGAATATGGAACAATCATATTATAATATGGAATGTGCACTATTTATCGTTAATAGACAGGGTATTCACACAGTTTCTGTAGTAGAAGTAGCGCGTGTAATCCCTTCACTACCGTGGGATCTTTGGTGCACTTTTTTGAAAATTGTTAAGTTGTGTCTTGGAAGGGGGTGTTATTCGCCTCTTGGCTAAGTTTCTTGCACTGAAATAGTATTAATAACCAATGTTAAATTTCTTGTACTGAAATAGTAATAAAAGCCGTGCTAAGTTTCTTGTACTGAAATATTACTAAAAGCCGTGCTTATTTTCTTGTACTGAAATAGTACTAAAAGCCATGCTAAGTTTCTTGTATTGAAATAGAACTAAGAGCCGTGCTAAGTTTCTTGTACTGAAATAGTAATAAAAGCCATGCTAAGTTTCTTGTACTGAAATAGTAATAAAAGCCGTGCTAAGCTTCTTGTACTTAAATAGTACTAAAAGCCATGCTAAGTTTCTTGTACTGAAATAGTACTAAAAGCCGTGCTAAGTTTCTTGTACTGAAATAGTAATAAAAGCCATGCTAAGTTTATTGTACTGAAATAGTACTAAAAGCCGTGCTAAGCTTCTTGTACAGAAATATTACTAAAAGTCGTGCTAAGTTTCTTGTACTTGAATAGTACTAAAAGCCGTGCTAAGTTTCTTGTACTGAAATAGTAATAAAAGCCATGCTAAGTTTCTTGTACTTAAATAGTACTAAAATCCATGTTATGTTTTTCTTAGGGGAATGGGAGGAAGTGGGATTGAGCTCCCAACCCCCCTTAATTTTGGTAATGGGGAGTCCGGTGTTTTTATTGTTGTTTTGTTTAAAGAAAAATGAACATCTAATTGAAATGTTTTGCCCTCTGCTTTACGATGCTCTTAACGCTTAATAACATGGACAAGGTCGTAAATATGTTCTTCTGGGGGGGGGGGGGGGTATTACCTATTCAAAAGATCATTCTTGCATTTTTGTAGGTCAGCTTTTGAGAAAAAGTATGATGACCTTTTGGGAAATATCGTCACGGGAAAGGGGGAGATGGGGCCTTTTTACTCGTCTTTTGGCGAAGTTCCTAGTACTAAAAGTCATGTTCCGAATTGCCAAGGGACTGTTAGCCCCTCCCCTATCTACGGGTCTGAACATGCACTATGTACGTCAGGACGTGGTTTGCACTCACACCTTATACACGGTATTTGATGGAATGATCATCAATTGAATATTGCAAAATAATCTTAACGTAGTATCTACGTAAGTATATCTAAGTGCAATCTTAAAGTAAATTTAAGGGGGGGGGGTAGAAAGTCACAAACATATAGGGTGTGGTTGCAATTCTCGGCGACGATGTAGTCATGATACGGCATAGAAGTGACCTTATCGCGGCATAGAAGTGACGCTGGCACTTCTCACGACAAATAGAGAGCTTAACTTTACGTAGTAAAATAAGTCAATCTCATGGTTAATTTAACATATTTTAACAGATGTAACGTTAAAGATCAGATTCCACTTTTCGACGTAAAAGTATAAAATCATCTGAACCATCTGAAATGTAATCTTCAATGCCCTGCTGCCCTCATTCTTTAGGCTTCTTATTATCCGTCTAGTGTTCGTTCCTCACGCCTGCTCCAAATCCCTGCCGAGTGGTGAAAGCCTGATATGATCGCTGCAATAATAACAGTGTATTCATTTTAGTAAAGCAGCATTTAAAAACTTGATGTGGTCCAAGATAAAAACAGGCCACGTTGAACGAAAGAATCGCGTTTATCTACTCTGTTGCGGGGCCGATCCTTAGTCCTGGAGTGTTCTATGAACGTAAATGTAGTCTAGCTTAGCGCAAACAGCGAATGCACGGGCCATCAAAATGTGCTCGATGACGTCAGCGCAGTGGCAAAACGAAGGAAGTCGTGTTTGCAAGATAACCCGACCGGGTTTGTGGTAAGCTACTTGAACTTGTTGCGCCAGAGTCAAGGAATAATCTCAAATAGGAGTAATTTCTCAAATGTAATGGATTTCTTTGTATTTGTGAAAACATTTATTTAATTATATTACGTTGTGGTGGGGGAGTGAAGTCACTAATTGCACCCTGTGCCAATTTATGTGAATTTGTTTGTTGTTCCACGGGACTTGACAACACAACTCTAGTTAAAACTTCGGACCGATTCAGTAGTTTAACATTCCAGTATTCCAGTTGTGTAATTTTAGTTTATTATATGGGCTTCGCAATCATTCATAATTCGCCATAACCGAGTTTTCCATTTTTTGAAATTTGTGGACATATTTGTCTTTATTTCAGGTAAGATTACTGTGTTGATTGTAGACCTAATTCAATTGTTAGTAAATTAGGTTAATTTTACTAGTAGGCCTAATCGGCTAATTTAGTATTACTGAATTGTCACTTTGTCAAAAGTCCAAGATAGAAATAACTTCAATAGGCCCATACAATTACTTAGAAATGTATGTTACGAATACAGTTATTAAGTGTTCAAGTCTTCCCAGGCCATAGGCTATATGATCTTTATAGATGTTATCAATTAGGCCTTGTAACTTATAACTTAGCATTGCATTGGTTTATCAACCCATGGTTACATGAAAACTATGTGTTATAGCACAACCAAGTAGGCTTATAGAGATGCCTAGTCTCCTCCAGCACATGTGACTCAAGTGACTAGTTAAACTAAAACATAATCTTCACCTATCCTCGTGCGTTCGTACCCAACATAATCGCCTTAAGTGGAACTTAATCACCTAAACAGAATACAACTACAACACACTCCAGGATGCCGGATGCGCATTCATTATTATGAAACTTGATCATCAGCTTTTCTAACTACTGTCCTGCGCGGGATTCTTTTTCCTGGTTCTCCAGCTTTAGTTATAAGCCTATGTGGATTTCATTAATGAACTGTTCTGTGATCACCATCCTGAGAAAGGACCATAGAGCTTGTCTGTGAGAGTTGTCTCAGATGGCAATAATTTTCTTCTTGTGGTGTGGCACAGTGGGTGGTTCTGCAAAATATGTTCTGTTTTATGGAGATTGTCCATATGCCCTTTTCTGTGTTGCCAGCTCCACACTTCCTTTGATTTCTTCACACTCTGCATTGTGCATTGAAATTTGTATAATGAACACCTGTAGCTATCGATTTTTAAAGTTTGCTCCTGTTGCACCATTCTTCTTCTTCATCATTCTTCAGTCAGTTATCAGGTTACAGTGCCAATAGTTTCAATGAATTGTGTGATTCGCTTCAGGTCATCCATGGAACCACTCAAACCTGGAAGTAGTGCCATCTCAGTGGGCCACATTTTCTCCCTCTCTTCTTGGTAAAGTTGACAGGCATGAAGAATGTTGGACCATTCTATATAGATGCCTCCACCACCAATTATCACTGCCCTCTCCACTGAGTCATCTGCATATGCTCTGGTTAAAAAGAGTTCTGGGTAGTCATTTTGGAGCAGCGCTGAATGATATTGGGAAAATTCTCCATTCAGGGGCAGATAATGAAACACCCTATATATAACAAAACAACAGCTCCATGCATACATAAAGCACATTGGGTCAAAGGACTACTGGTTAAGTCCTACTCATGCCACGTTTAATGTAAAACTCCTTCATCAGCATCATAGATATCATCAAATATATTGTCCACATCAATTATCTTCTTTCTCATTGCCATGAACTGTCACATTCCTACAGCAGTAGATCAATGTGAGACTGCAGTTTGGAAGTAGTTATAATGTCATTTACTCACACAGACTATATAAACACACCAGCTTTTTGAATCTTTTGTGAGAACTAAAATATGGCCTCGGGAGACAGATCTGAAGGTGAAGCTGTGGGGCAACCGTGAGGACCTCCTGCTGACGACTGAATTCGTGGAGGCGGCCCACCTTCCTGTGTAGACTTATGAGCATAAGAAACTGATCACAGAAGAAGAAGAAGAAGAAGAAGAATCTTTTGAAACATGGACTGATATTGGAACATATTTATTAAATGAAGTTCCAAAGAGTTACTGGAGCCACTTGAAAGGTACACTGATTACCCCAACTTCCATTCTGCAAATTGAATGATGTATTATTGCACTTGTGATGACCTTGCTATCTGTGATAGCTAGGAAGCACAGCCAGATTATGTTAGAGATTATACAGCCAGATTCACAGATCCATCCATGATTGCAGGGGCATATTCATATGAGGCTTTATGAGTGTGCAGTTGATTAGTTTCAAAGTCTGTTTATCCACTGCTCCAATCTCTGTATTTTTTTTAGCCAAGAGTAAGAATAACATTGTGAAATATGTAGTTGCTCTATAAATTTTAATGCATACATTTTCTTCTGGTCAGAACACAACAGCTGTTACCTGGTCCATTATTTGTTTTTAGTCTGTGCTATCCGTAACATGCCATGTTTGATTGTTGTATTCTTAATGCGTTAATATTCTTGTTGTGGTGGATTTTGCAGAGTTGTATTTCATAACTTTGAAGTATAATAGCATAGAGGATTGACTTCATTGTGCTCGGGTTTCTTAATATGTACTATGCCCCCTCTCAATGATGTGACACAACATTTATCAAGAGTTTCACTCATAGCTCATAGCTTCAAGTAATAATTCCCAGAAATCCCAGAAAAGAAGGCACTTTAAAAGAAATATGGGACTCTGAATCAAATCTGAGCACTCTTGAGCACAAGGCACATAATTAAACTATTGCACCACGATGATTCCTACATATTTGAGGATTACAGTTAGGCCCAAATTTGTCTGTGTTCTATGGCATGCTGGAGATATTGTGAGCAGCATCATGCTCATCAACTTTGCTTTCCAAAATGTATTCTGGCACCTATTTCCTGGACTACAGCAGTGTTTCACCAAGCATGACATGAGCATAGGTGAATAATTCAAGCATATCTGATTTTCACAATGGAAGTATTCTTAAAACAGTAGAGTACTATAGATATCTCTTTACTCTGTTCACAATCCAGATGGTCACATTACATAAATTATATCATAGAGATGTTTAGTTCACAAATCACTGAAGTAAGGCAAGCATTTACTGCTTAATGTGTGCAGTTACCATAGCCTCAAGTGCTGCACAACTTCACTTGCAGCCTTGCAATTTTGCTGAAATTTGTAAATAAAATTCCAAGATAACAGTCTCATTAAATCAATAACCAGCTTATAAAAGGTGAATATCAGTCACTTATACAATAAAATTGTATCAACTACAAAAGAAATAGAATAATACATTAAAATACAATAGCAATAGTTAAGAGAGCACCATAACATGTGCATGTCTTCAAAGCCAACTTGGTAATTTGACTCCTGACACCAACTCAATATGGCATGCAATGTCCCCTTAATATTTTTTCACCATTTTATGTATGTCAGAATTAGTTTTATGAACAAACGCTATTGTATGGTCCTGCTTAGAATAGTGAATTTTGGTTCCTTATGCTGAACCAAACAGAAAACATGGGAACCCTGTAGTAATGTTAAATATGTATGTGTAGGATCTTATGTCCTTGTTTCTGAGTGTAGGTTAACTGTCCTTCCAATCAGAAAAGCAACTCAGTTAACTATCCAAGATTCTTAACAATGTAGTAAAGAGAGTCTAGCCTGTTCCAGTGATTCTCATAGTATAGGCATTTTTAAATCTCTCTTTGGACAATACCTACTGAAGTCCTGTACGGCTGGGAGGAACATCAAGATAAATAAAGTATGATTTGTTGTAATAATCCAGGTCAGTGACCACCATATTAGTCCTCTGCTTGTTTTCAAATTATAAACATCTTTATGTTGCAGGATTACCTGTATTCAAAATCTGTTTTCCCTGACCTGTATCTGCCCTCTATATCAGGCAGAATATTTTACTTTACAAGGTGCATCACATTTCTAGATATCATTTTATCCAGGATTTACTTTTCCTAATCAATGTGTAAATAGATGCTTTGATCAGACAAGGGTCATTTCCAAGTTTGTGAAGCAATCACATTTTGTTATGGAGTCAATCTTCAAGTATCAAGCATTTTTTTATGCTTCTGTTGAAAGCTGCCTTGACCCTTTCAACAATCACTTCTCAAGTTTGCTCGAGTTGATGTTTCTGGTCATCCAGTGGCAGTAAGGCCTATTGCCATTGAGTTTATTGCATCCTTTGTTTCTAAAGCAGTATAATTCCATAAGTAATATTTGTGATATTTATCACAAAGAACTGTTCACATCTCATGACATCATTGTTATCACATTATCATACGCTTGCAGTTGTGTCTGTAGGTAACACCAGTGGTCCACTGGAGAAACCAACCATGCAACAGAAAATCTTAGTAGGTGACATGCCATTATACTCAGGCTCTCATATGGAAGCTTTTTAGCATGTCTATAGACCCCCTCTGAGTAGATGGCTCCTTCAATAGGCATTGCACCAAGCCAAAGGCTGAAGTCTCCTGGGTATGAAAGCTCAGAAAAACCACCCCACTGCACATAGGAAGTGAGAGGTAATCGCTCGCAGTTCCTAGGGTTATCAAACAAACAAACACATTATCATCCATATCCATCTGAGCCACATAGATGTGAAAATCTGTCCCATTCTGTCTCTGTTGTCAATACGACAAATATATGTCATATAGTTGGAAAAGAACTGACTTGTGTTCCTGTTCATTCTTCTATTGTTTTATCCAATGATCACCATAAACTTGGGTTATGAAAGATTTTCTGATAGCTCAGTTTTTAATTCACAAACTCCCGACTGTCAGCTTCCCTGAAACACATCATGCATGCACATACATTACACACACTTACTTCTTGTTATTAAGAATGCCAGAAGAAACACAAAGATAAATTCAAAATTAAAATTCCAAGGTCTAGAATATGAAACAAAAGTGCCAAATCTGTGCTCCGTCTGGGCTACCAATAACAACAATGAGATGGACTATTTATAAACAAAATTTAAGCCTAATCATCAATTTCCATTTCAAGTGGCGTAGGTGATCATGCTTATCCACAACTCTCTGTCTCTTGTGTTGTTAATAATTTCATTTGTCATTTGGTGATTTATTTTTGTGCCACAGTGACAACCCATCCAGAAATTGTTCTCTTTGTCTTCCTCTGTCTTTTCTCCCCTTGATCTTTCCAGTGGTTACTAAATGTTCAAGTTTTACTTTTCTCATCACATGCCCTAAACATCTTGATTGTCTGTATTTAAGTTTCACTATAATTTATCGTCTTACTTCAGCCTAATCATATTTAAACAATAACTATAGGACTGTAGTACATTTTGTTGTATAAAAAAATCTAATGTGCTGTATTACCGTAAGCATATATCAACTTATTTTTTGGATCTCCCTGGTGTAGAGATCAAACCATTTTCTTTTTGCTCAAGAAGTTTTGTGCTTTTCTTGGCTCCTGACATCTTGTTTAAAAATACATCTTATTAGAGCCCTGGGGATTATTGTTAGATGCTACAAAGTGCTATGAGTCGTATACATAGCAGACTGTATGCCGCTTTGTTGTACAGTGGACTACATACGTGAAATCCCGAGTTCAATCCTCTACACTTTTTGAGCCATTCTTTTTTGAACTTATTTGTGCAAAGTACAGACTATTTCATCACAACTGCATAACATATCCTGTAAAACATGCATTGTACTATTACTATTTGATCACTACTGCATGACTGATTCTGTAAAGCATGCATTGCACTATTACAATTACACCTTGGTATACATTTTTAAACAACCTGTTGTTGGCAGTAGCTGCAATGTCAGCTTTAGTATTTCTTTTGTAGTTGATACCATTTTATTATATTGCAATAATGTGTTATCTCTCATGACCAGAATTCAAATCCTCTAAGCTATTTCAAACTTTTAGAGTATAAGATACAATAGATGAGTTGTTTCTTGCCCTGTTTGGCACAATGTGGACATTTTGAATAACAAAATAATTGTTTCAGCTCATTCTAATGATTTGTTTAACCTATTTAACATTTCTAACTTCCCCCAGTTATCTAATCTTTGATTGTCATTGATTGTCTTTTCCTTTACCTTGGATGGTGGGGGGGGGGATTAGCTTTTTTAGCTTTGACACTGATAACACTGGTTGATATTATATGCTGCTTATTTGGTTGATGTTTTCATGCTGATATTAGAATGGTTGAGTCAAAGTGTCGTCTGATATACTTTTCTTTTATCTTTAATCTAAAAATTGTTGTTTAACTACTGGGTATGTCAGCGATAAGAAACTTTTATGCCAAGGCTATTTGTAAATTTATAGTATCATTCGCAAGACCATACATAATAATCATCTTAAAAATTAGCCTGCATTATTTGCTCAAACATTTAAGTATGTCACCCCTTATGTGATGGCTGGGAATGCTCTTTAGTGTGATGTGTATGTACATTATTTTCATGATTCACCTCATATCAATTTTGCTATGAAAAAAGACTCTGGATGTATTGAAGTTTTAGTCCTACTTTGGTTGCTTTTGATTGGCCAAACCAAATGATCCAACTAGTCCCTTTTTCTTTTTTTTAAATTATTTTTTTAAGTAACATATCCTATCCAGGACGTAGCTATCAACCATTTCATCAAGCATTTGTTTTCTGTGGTGATTTTCTAGGCAATATAAATACGTTCAGTAGGTTGCCATTGCTTTCTGAACGGTCCGGATGCACAATTGCCTGTGGTGAGGATCGAACTCGGTACCTTTGCCGTCACAGACGCGCACTTCGCCACAGAGCCGGACTATATATATATATATGTATGTATGTATGTATGTATGTGTATATATATATATATATATATATATATATATATATATATATATATATATATATATATATATGTATATATGAGTTTTTATGTAGAAATTGTCTTCTTTTGTTGTTATTATTAAACTCTAGAAGATGGTTATCCTATGTTGAGAACAGGATGTGCTGCATTGGGATGTCTATAATATAGCTGTGACATCTGCACCTTTCAGTCAACACATCCGACTTTTACATAGCATTTTTTAGTTACTTTGTATTCTATGACAAATAATGGGTTGGTGTATCCAACCTCACACACTACCATACGTATAACCACATAAGACTTGCAAGTGGCTGTTTTATTGGTATTATTTTTTGCTACACGTTTGAACACTGTCAACATACAAGTATGACATTTTAATTAAAATGTACATTGTTGCAAATCCGATTGTGCAATTGTGGGCTTAAGAATCAGGATTAGTGAACCTGAGCTAACAATGACCCAACTTTATATGAAGGATGGCACTGACTTCATTCTAGTTAAGCCAGTAAGAAGATTGGATCACTAGACAGTTTGAATATAAAGTGACATATAATATGGTAAAAGTAGAATTTAAGAGACAGTTGAAGCCAACAACACTATTTACTACAGACACCTATAACCCCTACCACAGAATGACAAGCAAAGAACACACCATTATTTTCAGATTCTGAAGAGAACAAAACAGATTGAGAAGAGACATATAAAGCGTAGAAGTGTGCACTAATCAGAGTCTGCAGACACTTCCTTTGTCCATGTTAGCTCTACAAAGAATAGGAAACAAACATGACCTACTCAAACAACACTACTTCTGTACCTCATAAGTGGTTCCATAAATGACCTGATATTAATCATACAGTTCATTCAAGTAGTTGATCCTGTGACCTAATAACTGGTTAGAAAACAATGATGATGAAGCTAAGTGAGTAGGGAATAAAAGAGTAAAGGCAAACATATTACTAAATTTGCTATGGTAAAATATATGTTTCTGGTAGAAATATACAGATACTAAATTAGTTCGGATCCTGTCGGGACGAAATGTATTGGCTTGTTTACCCTGAAATGCCTCACATTGCAAATGTGCTTGCCAACCCGGCTCACCTTATGTGAACAAAAGGGAGTATGATATAATACAGTCCATAACCAATATTTTATGAATGAATAAATGCGAATGTCGCGGTGAAAGCGTAGTTCTCCATCTTCGTTGACGAAAACCATCCCAACCTCGTTTATGTTGGCTCATTATAGCTACGATGTTCAGATTGACTCGCGTTTAAAGACCATGTTTACTATTGGGATTTCTCTTCCAGTTTGTGCAACAATCTGAGTCTCTCTTGTTTCGATATCACACATTAACTGATACAACTGTGCTAGTCTATTGTGTTGACGAAAAAATCGATCGCTTTGATCAAGAATTTCTCTTTTGCATGTAGCATTTGCTGTGTGTGCTTGTCAAATGTCTGTTGAGTACTGTCAAAAACATACATCTGAACGAACTGTTGAACTTTGTTGTATGGCGGTTGTTTATGAGAAGTTTGGTGGTAAGTTTGTCCTTGAACTTTTAAAACATATGAAGCTCGACCTTGACAATCCGTAATTTTTGCTCCCATTGGTGCGAAAGAAAGAGCGCTATTATAAGAGCGAATATTCTCGCAAAAATGTGTGTATTTAGATGTGTATTATCAGAGAGCATCAACCTCAGGAACTCGGGATACTCCAGCTTATTACCATGGATGTCTTGTGACTTTGAGAGCATGATCTTTCCCTTTCTGCAACAATTTGTAAACTTCGTCCAAACTTTTTTAACACCGCAACATGGACATATAATATCGAAAAGCCCACAATTATGTGCAACAACACGATCCTCAGCAAAATTTGCTGCTTGACTTCGACGCAGTTGTGACAATGAATGAGCATCGGCATCTGCATCTGGACGCCTCTGCGTTTGCTGAACAGGTTCATGTTGTCCGTGACGATGTTAGTATTCTCTATGCATGGCTTGTCGATTTTCTTTTTGCTCTGGTGATTCTAGCTTAGCTCGACGCCGATACAAATCAGCATCCTGAGCAAGTCGTGTTTGTCTTTGTTTAAAGGCTTCTTGATTAATTCTTTTGCACCTCTCTTTAAATTATGTCTGTGCTCTGCAGTATTGACTCTTGACTTTGACGACTCAACCATCTAGCTTTACACTCTTTTTTAAATGCTTTCTTGAGGTTGGATCAACCTTAACAATAATTTAAAGCAAATTATATGTATATTTTAAATATAATGTATTTTAGATAACTTTAATCACATGCCGATACAGAAGTTTACCTGTTAGCACATCAACAACAATTGGATTAAAAAAATGCCGTCTGCTTTGAACCAATCGTTTTGATTGGGTGTCGAACGCAATTATGTGATGTACATGCGCTATTTATAGAGTATTTCGGAGATCTGACAGAACACGGCTATTATATTATAGACTGCAAACTTGTTGAAGTAAAGAAGATACCCTTTGTAAAATTGTCCTGAAGCTTTGTTTATAATTTATGATTGTTGCAATACCGTTTATAGTTAATCAAGCGGAACTTAACAAATATGTTCTGGCAGTATTTTTCAATTTTGAAAACACGTTTTCATTGCCGAATAGAGCAGCTTTTACAACTGGAAAAATTCATATTCTATTTTTGTGTGTGCGGTATTTAGTTTTGTTATATATAATTCAACATTTTTAGTTGAAAGTGGTGTTGTAATTCGAATATAAAAATAAGCCAACAATGAATAGACTTGAGTAAAGCATGTGATCATTTGACCACAATGCAGGTCATAATCATAAGGACACAGGTTCAAAGCATGGGAAGAACTCGATTTTTATCTTTGTGGGTAAAACTAAAAACACGCTTCAGAAGATATAGTGCCTGCTGTGGAAGAGTAGCTTTTAACTGCAGCTAAAATACTCTACGCTGGAAGAATAATAGGAGATACAATAAAATCATGGGCAGACAGTGTCAAAGACTGGACAGGTCAAGATTTTTCCACACTCATCCGAATCTCTGAGGATAGAGGTCGCTGGATGACTGTGTTGATGCATCTAAAGGCCCACACAACTCTGCCAAGTTACCAGTTTGTGGGTTTCGGAACAAGGCCCACACGACTCTGCCAAGTTACCAGTTTGTGGGTTTCGGAACAAGGCCCACACGACTCTGCCAAGTTACCAGTTTGTGGGTTTCGGAACAAGGCCCACACAACTCTGCCAAGTTACCAGTTTATGGGTTTCGGAACAAGGCCCACACAACTCTGCCAAGTTACCAGTTTATGGGTTTCGGAACAAGGCCCACACGACTCTGCCAAGTTACCAGTTTGTGCATGGAATTTCGGAATAAGGCATAGGTACTCTTTATAACAGTAGTTTGGAGCCTTGTCTGACTACCAGTATTATTATCCCTATTGCTATTCAGCTATCTGTTACACCCTGTTTACTAATCTTTCAGTGAATTATGTTGCACAGCTTAGTTTAATTGAAAGGTCTCTATCTTGAAGTTGACTTATGTTGAAAGATTGGCTTGACATTTGCAACTATCCTTGTTTTCCGGAGATAACATCTATGATAAAGTATTATTGTCACTGATTACTAATATAACTACTAATAGCAAAAATAATGTCAATTAAAAAAATGAACAAGGACTATTTCCTCGTTACGGTACAGTAGGGACCTTTATCGAGAAAAAACAACAAACTAAAAATATACTTGTTTTCGTGTGGTTACTTACCGCACACAAGTTCTGGTAATTGTGCCTAATAATAATTCGTTGCTTTATTATTTCATTAGCAGTTTTCTCTGTAGCTGTGTATTTATGATCTTTAATTTTTAAAATATGGTGTAATGTTCCAGAATACTCTGTTGCAGTACGGTATTTGTTCAGGGAGCTATTTTTTCTGTTAATGATTTGGGTCTAGTTTTCTATGACTATTGCTGTCGGTTTACATGGTTTGTAGACACGGCCGCTGATACGTTTACAGCAAGGAGAGGATTTTACCTCTCTTAAATAAAAAAAAGGTCTTTCACCCGATTTCGTGTAATTCCCTTTCTGTTGAGAAATGTAATGACCTTTGTGTAAAAAAAAATGTTACGGGAGTTTTTCCCACCTGTTGGCTAAGTTCCATGTACTAAAGGTCATGCCTAATTTCCTTCTTTAAAAAAAAAAGGGGTTGGGGTGTAATCACACTTTATCTAAGAGCTTGTTTGTAGAATAGAAATGTGTATTATTTATTGTTCACTATAATTGTTGCATTAGTCCTGAGTAATTTTGGTTCATGTTTATTTTTTTACTTAATTTGAAAGACGTTCCAAGTTTCAGGCTTCTTTTTCTTTAACCTTTGCTGATTTCTCATTTTCATTGTTTTTATTCACCCGTGTGTTGCCAGGGGCCGAGAGGGAACAAAGAACAGCAACCCTGTTTACCTTCCATGCATGCTGTGAGAGGCGGCTGAAGAGGTTTTTGGGTGGAGTAGACTGTCCCATCCCATATCGGGTCAAAGTAGCCCAAAGCCATGCTGAAGTCGGATGTGTGAGGTCGAAAGACGTAGATAAAACTTTCATTACTGCGTGTTTTCCCGTTAAGGAGTGCAGGAGGCTATTAAGGCTGTGGAAATAAAGGCCGCTTTGCCAAAGCTGTCGCCGCGACGTGTACAGGAAGAATTTTTTATTGCACATCCGAAAGATAAAAATCATTGTCCCAACCGCGGATTGAATCTGAGGCCGGCGTTCTAGCCGTACGACCACGCGCTCCTATGTAAATCATGACACTGCTCATTCCGTTCTCCAGACCACATCCTGCTAATCTGCAGGAGTTTGAGAATGAACGCAGAAGAAGAAGAATATTGTTATTATTGTGTATGTCTTACTAAATAGTGAAATTAGCTCATTTGTTGAATTAGAATCTATAGATTTTGGGTTCAACGTCTAGCCCTGATCATTCTTCAGTCCATCTAACCGTACAAATGGATGCCTAACACTTCTTACATAGAGCCAATTCATCAGAATTGGAAACAACAATTCAATTCATTTAGAAGAACCGAGGTAAACGAAACTAGTATGAGCACTGGTGTGGTACATTTAAAAACGCAGTGCTTTAGTACAGTGAGTACTGATTTAATAAAATGTTGCTTACGCAAAGAATAATAGCACTGTGACACGCCAGGCATGTCGTTGGAATGGTTTAAGGAGGGTTGGACATGGGTCGCACTGTCTCATACCTTACAAAGTCAATGTGACCTAAATGCTATACTGGGTGATGGGGTGTATTGAACTGAAGGTCTTCATAATGAAGCATATTCTGTTCTCCGTACTACATCCTTTTAAGGCGCTGTCCATAAATTACGTCAGCAATTAGGGTGGGCGTCTGAAAAAGTTTGACAGTTATTGATTGACAAGAGATTGAGGTAGGGGGTAAAACAAAGGTTACATCAATAATACTGTTTTTGTACTCCAATTAAATTGTTTGAAAATGCCAAACAAATCCAGTAGTTTTTTTCGTACTTTTTGTGTTAAAATGGTGTGGGGAGGGGGGGGGGATTTGGACATAATTAAGCAAGGTGTATGACTTGTTGACAGGGGGTGGGGGAGGGAGTCAAAAGTTGTTGCCGTATTATATGAACATCCCCTAATCAACAAGAGTCTGAGAAGGAATGAAGAACACATCCTATAAAATATATGGCATTAACCGTTAATAGATTACCTGACCTGCAAGTTTTTCCACATATGGTTTTGCCTTTAATAGCTTGCATGGTCTGCGAGTTTTTCCACAAATTTTATTTCCTCGTATTTAGTTCGCCTGGAATGTGCGCGGATATCTGAAGTTATATCATATAAATTGACTAGTGTCTTTAAAAAAATTCATACAGAGGTCCGCAGATGTTTTCTTCCAGGGTTGTTTCTCTGGGCCACTGTTTGCTTTCACATATGACATTGTATTGTTTGCTTTGTTGAGTTTTCGGACCCTTGTTCTCTTCCATAACAATTTTTCTATATAAATATATGGAGAGTAAAACGGGGTTGAAAAACTTTTGTTTGCCAGTATGTTTTGTTAAAAGTTACTAGCATAATCTTTGTGTATTGTTGTGTATGTCTTCATCCTGTGTGTTAGGTAAATGTTTTGCAGGATAATATATGCGCGAGTGACTACTACAGTGCTTCTCAAAGTGTTTGTCATATAGGAACGCTTTAAACCAGTGTTTCCCAACGTGGGGCCTACACCCACATGTGGGCAATTTGATAGTTCTCTAGAACAATTTAGCGGGGAATAATATATTTTTTGAATATTAAAAAATATGTATATGTTACATGAAAAGAGAGGGGATCAGAATTTTAGAAAGACTTAGATAGGGCATGGTTAAAAAACACTGCTTTAAACGATATTCATGTTGTTATATATATAGGTCTTTATTGCATATAGCACATATAAACTGAATGAAAACATACATCATCTATTTGATAATGTGGAGAAGGAATAAGACCAATCGAGTTAAAATGTTATACGAACAAACATGTTTGTCAAGGAAATCTTATTTGTAATGCTAATTTACATAATACAATTTACACAAATTAAAGTACATATTATTGGCCCGGAACCTTCATCACCATTTATAGCATCTCTTGTTTCCTTTCGTGGAAGCCAGAGGTTCCGCGGAGCCAAGTTTGAGAAATCGCTGGTCTAAGGTATCAACTGATAACATGTTGAGGTCAGGTTGCCTACCGAACCAGTTGCAATGTGTGTGCTTTGACGCTGTATTTGGTTGGAGGATTAGATTGGAGTAGTTGCATATTTTTCGTACCCCCCGTCGCAGTTGTTGTGCGCTCTTTATCTGCATGTTGCGAGTAGTTTCAGTCTCATGCCAGGCTTTGTGGTATGTGTTCTTACGGAATATGATGTTGCCTGCATATATTAGAGAGTGCGCGCCCGTGAGCAGCTAGCAATAACTAGATGAAATGAAAGAACACTCTCCACCAAGACGCCATGTTTTCTTTCAACTGTTTTTGTCCTGTATGTGAAGTAAATGTATACTGTTGATCATAAATATCAAGATGTATTTCTCAGAGACATGTCATGTGACCAAGAATATCCCAAACTTCAGACATTGTTTAAAACCTGCCACGGTGACATATTTTCGGCCAGATGAATATAAGTTGTCAGAATTGCAGACTTGTGGACGAGAATCATACAGAAAGTGATGCTAAATTGGGCATGCGTTACAGACACGACCATCTATGAATGAAAGACATGTTGACAAAGGGGGAATAATCCTTGTAAAATGATGCATTTGACTTTTCCCATGATTTTCATTGGTCAATTTGTATTTACTTTTTGTCGACAGCTAATGAAAGTCACGGGAAAGGGTATAATGCGTCACTTTAGAAGAATGCTTTTAATTATAGTCTGCATGTCTTATATTTGTCCACGGCCACTGTTAAGCGAACAACTGGGCAAAGTAACCATGACTGGACAAACTAGTGACGAAAAGCGCGTGGATGTTTATTCGTTATTGCATACACTTGTATATAGTGAATTTTGGTTATTGCATAAACATTTCATCTGCCTTTAACGATTTGATATACAGTATAGGGATTCCAGTATATCTTCTTCTTCTGTATTCGTTCTCAAACTCCTGCAGATTAGCAGGATGTAGTCAGGAGAACGGAATGCGCTGTGTCATGGTTTATAGCATTGCTACGATATCTGCGCCTTTCGACCTGACACATCCTACTTTGGTTTCGGGTCACTGACCCTATATGGGATGGGACAGCCAACTCCATCCCATAACCTCCTTAGTCGCCTCTTACGACATACATGGAAGGTAAACAGTGTTGCTATTCTTTGCTCCCCTTTCGGGCCCCGGCAACACACGGGCTCCAGTATATTATTGTATGGACTTGATTCATTAAGAAGAGCGATGAGTGTTGTTTTCACTTACGTATTACTGGCATAGTTATTCTTTCTTTGTACAGTATATGTACTAAAAATTAAGGATATTGAGAATAAAATGGGCAGCAAAAAAACTCAAAGAAGTGTTAATAACATTTAATGTAGAAAGGTGTTGGCTTTCAAGCAGAATAATAACACGAAAGCTGGGGTTTTTTTAAGACATGGAAAGATATATAACAGCATAAAAAAAACCTAATAATCGAAGATTTGGTTGCTGGCAACACGGGAAAGGGTCCCCCCAAGCGAAGATGGACAAAAGTGTCTCATCATCATTTATCAATAACTGCCGTCTCCGCAAAGAAGGTTGGCTGCAACGGATCACCAACATCCCATCTCTTGCCTTGGTGGTGCACTCTGCTATACTAACCTGTCCTCGTGATGTTTATCTTCCATTAGTATCTCTGCCTTCTCCCGATTTTACCATTAAGTAAGGTCTTCAACAAAGTATCATGTCTTTTATATATTCAAAATATTGTATTTGTTTGATCTTTATTTCCGTTAATGATTCTTTCTTCATAGTTGTTAGAACCTATTTGTTCGTTTTCTTTCGATTAAGTTCTTCCTATTCTTCTATAAATCCACATCTCAAGGACATCAATTATGTCTTCTAAGTTGTTCATTGTTCGTGTTTCTGAGCCGTACAGTAATATAGAAATATGTCGCAATTTATTATTCTCATATTTATCTCTTTTTTAAAATTTGTTTAGGTGTTAATATTTTCCTCATGTCATTGAAAGTAGTACTGTTAGCAATTCATATTCTCCTATTGACTTCTGTTTCACATCTACCATCATTTTGATTATATGTCCGAAATATTGATCATGTTATACTTATTGTAGTATATCTGCATGCATTTTATGTGTAGATCCTGTTTTATGATTTTGCTAATTATCATGGTTTTTGCTTTTTTGAATGTTTATATCTAGTCCATATTATTTACTAGATTCATCGACTTGATCTATTAGTCTGTGTAGTTCCTGTTCAGTTTTTGCTAAATGGACAGTGTCATCTGCATATTGCAGGTTGTTTATTATTTCCCCACTGATTTTGAGTCCTGGAATTCCTTCTATATGTTTAAAAGTATTCTCTGTGTAGATGTTAAATAGGCTGGGTGATCAAATACATCACTGTCTTACCCTTTTTTTCATTTCTATATATTGTAAGTAGCAGATTTCACACCTTATTGATGCAGTTTGTTCCAAATATATATTTCTAGTCAGTGATATCTTTTCCATCTAGCCTATTAATTTTTCATGCTGAACTCAAAGGTCATGCTGTAGTCTATGAAGCAAATATAGATACCTTTATGGACGTCTGTGTATTTGTGTAGCAATAGTCGGAAATTAAATATAGCTTCTCTGGTTCCTTTGTTTTTCCTAATACTAAATTGTTCTTCACCGACTTCAATGTCTATCTTGTTTTTAATTCTTTCATATATTATCTTGAATAGTGTTTTGGTTATATGGCTCATCAAACTGGTTTCTCTGTAGTCTCATAAAAATGTGGCGCCTGTGCAGATCCTTATTGGAAGCATTACAAAGCAACAAAATGAAAACACAATACACAAAATTAGACTAGAACTGGAAAACATATAAAAAGCTCAATACATCATTCTTCAATGGTTACTCGCCCATTATGGTATCACTGGAAATGAGAGAACTGATGCCCTGGCAAAAGCAGGAGGTGTAATGGTGCAATTTAGCTATCCTCTGCCACACAGTGAGGCCAAAATACTAATCCACAACCATCATATATCACAGTGAAAGAAAGATATGGATATTAACTCGAAACCAGACCCATACACCAACTGCATAGACAACATCAGACCATCATTTTCGACGTAGAACTGGCCACTGCAGGCTATAGAGCAACCTGTGCCGGATACGGCTGGACAACACACATGAATGTCCATGCGGAACAGACATACAAACCCCAGAACAGATACTCCAAGACTGTCAGAATACAAAGAACTGCGAGACATGGCCACATTGGATTTAACTAAGGCAAAAACTTTGGGTCAGCAGCTCTTATCTGGAGAAGACCGAAAGACTGGAGAAGTCGTAGCGACTGGCCTGAAAATCTAGCAAAATCAAAGATTCCTGAACGCAGAAGAATAAGAAAATCAGCAAATGCACGAGAAAACAAATGAACTACCCAGTACAAACAAGCGACGAAAAACACCTTGTTGTTTGTTAAATGTGGGATTTAATCCTCTGGCAGAGGCACGACACTTTCAACCGAAGTCTATGTTGGCTATGTCAGACACGTTGGCTTTTATCTATGTGTGACCTTAGAGTCTGGGACAATTAAGTAACAGTGCATGCAATTGTTGCAAAAGAAAATCCATAGTAGTAGTCGTCTTCTGAAGTGGGAGTAAATCTGTTCAAGCGGCTAGAAAAGCTGTGGAGATAACCAGAAAAAGAGTAGGAGTCCTGAGAAGGACCAAAAGTCTAGAAAATAATGGGTGGGATTCTTGACATTGGCTAGAGTAGCGACAGCTGTCTAGGTGACATAATAAGGGTCATTGGAAGTTGACAGAGGCCATAAGAGTATTTGGAGACTAAGGGTGGTTTAGACGAGATTAGTAGAAGCAAACACAAACAATAAGACGAAAAAAACTGTGTACTAAACAGCAAGCACAAACATAATGCTGTAACAACTACTTACTTGTATTTTTATTTTCTGTCAGTTTACTAAACTTTTAAATTTGAACTTGAGTTCTGGTGACAAAATTGTTTAATTAGTTTGAGTTTATCTCTTGGCACATTATTTCCAATCAACTTTTCTAGGTTATAGTGGATTTTATATTTAAATCTTTCAGGTCTTCTCTATGATGGCGGAATCTATGACAATGAAGTAGGAAATATTCAATTATTTTTTCCTCTTCAGTCTTCTCATATTGGTTCTAGTATTTGATGTAATGAGGTTCCCTAAGTCGTAGTAGTTTCCTTTTGGGCAGGGATTTTCAGCTCCTCTTTAATTTGACTGTTCCTGTAACAGAGCATGTGCATGTTTCCCTTTTGCACTGGTGTCAATTTTTTGTTCCTCATTTCTTTAGTATTGTGTCATTTATTATGCTCCGTATTTCATATCTGCCAAGTCATACATTGATCTCATTTCCTTGTTGACGTCATTCCTTTGCTTCCTTGTTCGTTGTCTCATTTCCTGATATTCCAACATGGCCTGGAATTGACATTACATTAACTCAGTGTTTCCCAACGCACGCCTCACAGGGGTGAAAGCAATTTGATAGTTCAAGGGGCCATTCGAACAATTGTAGGGAATAATTCAATTTTGAAATATTAAAAATATATGTGTATATTAGGTTGGGTGAGATCAGAGTTTTAGAAAGTCTTAGGTGGGGCATGATTAAAAAAAAAAAGAGTAAACACTGCATTAACTTCTGTACCAGTGTGATATACGTTTGTTGTTTGGGTAATATATCTTATATCAGCTGTGAATATTGGTTTTATGTTCTGTTAATTTAAAGTCATTCTTTAGATTCTTTCCTGGCATTACAATTGCAGCACCCATTGGATATTCCTCTCCTTTAGACCCGTCTGTGCATACTGTAAGCCTATTTTAGTTCTATCATTATGTCCTTTTAATAGCAATATATTTAATGTTAGAATTATTGTGGCCTTATTACCTATTCCAGATAAGAAAGTGTCATTCTCTATTGTTATTAGTTTGCATGGGGGAATTACTGCTTTATATTATTGGTTTTGATTACCTGTTAACTCTCTCAGCTCCGGTATCTGATCCAGCTCTATGTTTATTCGCCACCCCGCTGGAGCTTGGTGGTTTCAACTGAGAGCTTACCCAAAGTTATCAGAGTTATTGAATGATGTATAAGTTGGATGTATTGTATCGTTTCCAATTTAAATCAGTAGTTTCGCCTTATTTCATTCTTAATGTTAATGGCATTATTCTTAGTGCTACTTGTATTGCTTCTGGTCACCATTGATATTGTGGTGACAGTCTTATTTTGTATTGTTTCTATTTTAGAGATATTTCGACGTGTACACAATGCTAGCGTATTCTAGTTTGCCTCTTATAAAGGCTTTATAAAACGCTGCCATTGTCTTAGTCGACGCTCCCCATCCGCTAAAGTTCTTAAACATATTTACGGCTCCCCTGCTTTTGTCTCTCTCTCTCTTATATATATATATATATATATATATATATATATATATATATATATATATATATATATATATATATATATATATATATATATATATATATATATATATATATATATATATATAATACCTTTAAATTTGAGTGTTTGAACAATTTTATCAGCTGAAGAGCATTCCTACTGTTTTAAAACCCCATTTTCAATATGGACATAAAGAGACAGATAATGTCTATAATTTTCATACCAACACTTTGTTACCAGTGTCAAACATGGTCTTTAACCTTCACCACGCTTTGGTCAAGTGTGATTGACAAAAAAAATGGCGGCTGTTTACTGTTGTCAACGACATCGCAGCAGAGAAAAGTCATCACACGTGAGATGAAGTGTTTAAGAAAAGCAGCTATGGTCACCAAACTGGACAGAGTAAGAAACGAGGATATCAGAAATGGAGTAGGAATAATGCCTTGTATCGAATATATAGAACGTCAGCAGATAAAATGGTTTGGTAACCTTCTGAGAATGATCTCAAGCCAATTACCACTGCGAACTTATAACAAACGATCAGCTGGATACAGAGCAAATGGAACGCCGAGAAAGTGATGGATCGATAACATCACGACCACCCTCCACAAACACGGACTCAGTACGACTCAGGCATCACATCTGGCGTTGAACAGAAACTTACAG
This sequence comes from Meghimatium bilineatum, assembly GCA_034231615.1. Lineage (NCBI taxonomy): Eukaryota > Metazoa > Mollusca > Gastropoda > Stylommatophora > Philomycidae > Meghimatium > Meghimatium bilineatum. Next base: position 41,792,575 of record CM067305.1, on the reverse strand, counting down.
CTCCTGCCTCTACGCTTAACGGCAAGTGTGGATGCTATCAACCAGCTTCCACCTGAGGATAGACAATAGACAAACAAATTTGTCATCCAGCTTATTACTTTATTTAGTTGTCTTTGAATACCTACTTTTAGATAATCTGATGTTATTGTCTGTCCGCCAAATTGTATCATCATCTACAAACTGTGACAGTCTATTCTTTAAAACCTCTACTTATCTCATGCTATATCCGTTTATGAACTGTATGTGTATGTGTAGCATGCATACGTAACATTTTTAAACGTCGGTCCGTATCCGTTTCTTTTAAAACAATGCAATTATAAATGTAAAATATTAAAGAAGTCACGGTATTAAAATCAATGAAGAAAACAAGGTATTTGTTTGTTTGTGTTTACATATCAATCTAGCAAGTTATACTTATGTTAATACATCTAATATTTTATGGTAGTGTGTCATGATGTAACCTAATTGGACTTTGTCCGCTGGTTGAAAGGGGCAAGCTTCTCCAAAAGAGATGCAAACTCATTAACTACCTACCAATATAGCAAGTCCCCATTTGTCTAATTGAAACTGAGTTGTGTTTGAGTTATGACGTGTGAAAAATCAGAGGTGAAGCTGAGAGAATTCATGAAGACTAGCAATCTGGTCACATGAATATATATATTTGCTCATCATCATCAAGTGCCGACTCCACAACGAAGGTTGGCTGCAACGGATCTCCAACATCCCCTGTCTTTTGTCTTGATGGTGCACCCTGCT